>JACXGJ010004968.1:22350-42178 GCA_016801105.1 Esox niger
CTCTCTCTCTCTCTCTCTCTCTCTCTCTCTCTCTCTCTCTCTCTCTCTCTCTCTCTCTCTCTCTCTCTCTCTCTCTCTCTCTCTCTCTCTCTCTCTCTCTCTCTCCTCCCCTTCCCTCTCACCGCAGTGTCCTTGACAAAGCAGTGACTTTGGCAGTGAGCATCATGCAAAGTGTTTGTCCTGGGCTGTTGCTGCATCGCGCCATCATTCCTACACTCTGCAGGTAGCAGTGATACGACGGGCTGTTGGCAGGATGACGCCACCCCGTTCCCTGATTGCACTACTTTGTACTAAAGCCCCTTGGGCCCTAGTTCACTAAATGGTGTATATGTGGCCATTTGGGACATAACTATCTGTGAGCGGAGTAGGGCTGAACCTATGTAAATGACTGGTGGCCACGTGTAGTCTGGTCGATTGCCTGGACAACAGGGTGGTGGTCTTCTAATACTTTTAGTTAGTCTAGCTGTTGATATTTTTTCTCATGATCATAAAATGCCTGTGTGATTCTTGGCTGTCTCAGCACTAATGTATTGCGTTTTGGGAGGAAAGTTGTTACATTAGGAAAACGGGTGCGCTAGGCCTATTGACCATGACCTCGTTTTCAATTTCCACAACAGGCGATTGCAGTTACCTGTAGTGTCTCATTTATTAATTCACCAAACCATTCACTCTTCCATTCCGTGTCTTGTTGGTGTGTGCGTGGCACTGCTTTGACCAACACGATGTCACAAATGGATGGTGGAATCTGAAGTTCATCTGATGGTTAAGTGGATAAAGCCAACAACTGTTTATAAGATCATTTAGGAGTATGTTTCAAGTTAAGACAATGTGAAACTAACATTGAAACCCAAAAACTAAACTAAACGTGCAATGCACGCAGCCACTGAATTTAAACACAAACCAAAAACAGTTTTGTATATTCTGATCCATGTCTAGATCAATCTAACCGTTTTTGGAAGCTCACTTGAAAGATATCCAGGCTGCTATGCGCATGGGAAAGCTATACAGGCCGTTATGCGCATGGGAAAGCTATCCATGCTATTGTCGTGGAAAATCAACCACTCTTTACTAAAAACAAATGCACTTCAATTCAGGACTTTGTGAATCCAATAGACTTTAATGAATATCATCCAATAATGAGAGACATTAAAGCCAGGTCCTTCTGCAGATACACCCCCAATGTTCTGAGTCTGGACCATAGCTTTTATACAGAACTTTCACACATTACGCCATCTGACTTTGTCTGGTTGGCAACCCCTCTGAGTGGCCGCTACGCACATGCGAAAGCTATCCAGGCCGCTACGCGCATGCGAAAGCTATCCAGGCCGCTACGCGCATGCGAAAGCTATCCAGGCCGCTACGCGCATGGGAAAATGTGTTTTTAAATATGTTTACCAACAGGTATTGTTTAGGAATTTTATGGATGGAAACTAAAATTTAGTTCAACTCTTTCCCATTCCCTGTACTACTGTTTTTGTGGAATAAACATGAAAAAGGTAGTGTGGTGGGGTTTCTGTGTGTGAGTGTGCATATACATACAAATATTTAATTAAAAACACAATCACAGAGTTTCTAGGTTTATCTCAGACCCGGATCATGACACTGCCTTTTCCACCAACTCGATCTGAAAAATTCATAGGTGAGTTAGAATAGAGCCTAAGCCCATTATCTCCCTGTAAAACGACACTTCAGTCTCTTTCCTCTCCGGTTCTTTCCGTCGGATCGGTTGTCCGTCCATACATCGGCTGGCTGCCTTTACCGCTTTGCCACATGTCTCCTGTGCGTCATTCTTTTGTGATCCCTCTGACCTGTGATTGACGAGGACAATTTAGGCTTGAAGACCTTATGTCACCCTGTCACCTCACAACTGGCCTAGTGTAGCCTCCAACCCTCAGCAGTTACCTAAACCCCAGATTGTTTGGCTGTTAAACTCCATTTTTGTGTGTGACCTCTTTCATTGGGATCCCCATTCACTGTTGCTAATCTTCCTGGTGTCCACATTTCACACAAAGTGTGTCAGCCTATTGTCAATTTTGAGCCCAACACAATGCACATATGCTGCAGTACTGTAAAGCGGATACGTATTACTGCCATGCTTTACATCGCTCTGTAAGAAGACTGGCAGGCTGTTCTTCTGTACCATTTCTATTATGATCTGTAGGAGTGCTCTGTTTTTCTTGAACACCACACTTTTTTATTTTCATTTGAGCAGTGCAACTGCTCTGCCATGTTTTGTGTACCCCAGTCAGTTTCTCTTTGTCTACCTCCCCAATCCCTATGGATATTCAGTTGTTTTTCCAATTCTTCTGGAGTCGGAATGGCCCGGACTCGCTATAGTTGCAGCAAATACTTTAGATGTTTGTTTCAGTGAAAGGGAAAAGGCATATACTTCTGTGACACTGAAGTACACACGTTTTAGCTTGAATGTAATGAACATTTTTAGTTTTTTCCCCTCTGTCTTTAAGAAGCAACATGCCTAGTACCAAACAATAAATGTTAAGGCTAGTGGCTTCTGCACACAGGATGTGACTAGACCTGCCCTGCACTGGAAGGTCAGAGAGTAAGGAATGCATGTAAATGCCAGCCATCTCCTCTAACCAAGCATCATACGTGGCTCCACCTGGTTAGAGGTCAGGGAAATTCCCATTCGGACTGGGAATAATGTTTGGGTTTTTCACTAGGATAGGACAAATAACTTATTGTGTATGTTAGATTAGTGTTTAAAGGAAATGTCAATTAGTTCATTTATATTTTTTGTATTATCTTTCACAACACTCTAATAGATACAAAGCTGTATACCTCAAAGAACAAGCAATAAGATATTCAGTTTTAAGGTCCCATAGTTTATGAAGATATTCAAACATTCTGATGACGTGTGTGTTGGCGTTTATAACCAAGCTAAAAATATTCACATTGTTTCTAGAGGGTGCAAAAGGTCAGATTTCTGGAAGGTAATGTAAATGCCAGGTAAGTAATAAGAGGTAGAGGCAAATTTAGCAACATGACCAGGTGGGCAATGACAGCAGGAGTGGTCAGGCAGGATGTAGATCAGCAATGAGACCAGGTGGGCTTTGGATAAGAACTGTTGTGCTTAGTGATGGCCATTCGAGGCTTCATTACTATTCTTCTAGCCGCAGGATATTATGCTAGCAGCTCTAACTCTGATTTTCTTTTTCAAAATAAAAGCCATCATTGAAATATATTACACAATATTTTTACCAATCTAGTTGGTAAATATTTTATTTAATGTCATTCCAATGTTCTTGTCTGTTGTTTTTTACAGACAATATTAACTATATTGCCTTGTGAATTTCAATGGAGGCTTTTATTTTGAAAAAGAAAATGTGAGTGCTGTCAACATATCCTACTGCTAAAATAACACTAATGAAGCCTTGTTTGGCCATCATAACTGTGAGGGGGGAAAATGTATTTGATCCCCTGCTGATTTTGTACATTTGCCCACTGACAAAAATGATTAGTCAATAATTTTAATGGTAGGTTTATTTGAACAGTGAGAGAGAGGATAACAAAAAAAATCCAGAAAAAAGCATGTTATAAATTCATTTGCATTTTAATGAGTAGATTGTTTCACCCCTCTGTAAAACATGACTTAGTACTTGGTGGCAATTCAGACGTTTCTTGATGTTCTTTGTAGTTTGCCACCAGGTTTGCACACATCTCAGGAGTGTTTTCCCCCACTCCTCTTTGCATATCTTCTCCAAGTCATTAAGGTTTCGAGGCTGACGTTTGGCAACTTGAACCTTCAGCTCCATCCACAGATGTTCTATGGGAATAAGGTGTGGAGACTGGCTAGGCCACTCCCGGACCTTAATGTGCTTCTTCTTGAGTCACTCTTGTTGCCATGGTTGTGTGTTTTGGGTCATTGTCATGCTGGAATACTCATCCAAGACACATTTTCAATGCTGTCTCCAACATACAGTAGTTATGTTATAGAAAGCCTTAACTAAAACTTTATACGGTTATATTGCAACTTTTACTGGCATGGAAACGTTCATGTTCAGTCTTGCTAGCAATTGCTCAAGAATTTAGGGCAGATTTTCAATACAAATATTCAAAAGAAAACAATCAACTAGTTTCATTGACTTGATTGCAGAAAAGTAAAATGTCTATTCAATTTGTATGGTTGATAGAAGAAACATTTTATACTACCAATCAGCATTTGATAAGAAACTCAAACTAAAGTATTCAAGAAAAATACAAAATAAATATGTATATCAATTAAAAGCTATTAAAATAGCTGAGGAATTAGCCAAAGCCGCCATAAAGGTACCATCGAAACCATAATGAAGATGTGGCATTAGGTGTTAGGCCAGTTAGTTTTAAGTCCCGCAATGTTTCTGACTTTTGGCAATAAGTGCCTTTTGTCAACTTACCTACTGTGAGATGAAGTCAAGGTGCAATTGCATTATGCAGTTTGAAGGAAGTAGCTAACATCTGTTAGCATGATAGCATGCATGTAGATACCATTTATTCAAACTGTTTTACCCATGAGTTTAGCTGGACCTGTGGATGTAGGTAATTGCAGAGTATTCAGAAGTATACCTTTTGACAGTAGAGTGTGTTTTCCTCAACAGTCATTGTATTTTTTCTTGTATTTGCTGGCAGCATGTAATGAACAGTATCTTGAGCGCATAACGGTATTTAGCATACACTATACTCAGCATGGCAGCTGCCAGCGTGCGCACACATGCACGCACGTGCACACACAGCACATGTGCAAACCCCCAGAAACCGTGCCTCATTTATGATCTCTCACTTACTTTTTCCACCTCATTTTATCTCCTATCTTCATTATCTGTTCCTTGTTTCCTTCAATTCTTTGTCTCTGTTCCATCCTGCCTGCCTCCCTCGTGCTTTTTGCTCAATGCTCAACTGGGAACGCTGGATGCCGCTGGAAGGAGGTAGCCATGACGACGACCATTCCCAAGGGAAGAGTCAAAGAGGAGACACACTTTTGCAGTCACTCCTTTTCTCATTCTGTCTTTCCCCCTCTCTTTGTTTCAGTGTTTCTGGGCCTATACGTACTAAAATTAGATGTCTGAAGACATTTCAGTTTCATTAAAATGTACCCAATATTTCTATACACTTTTTACATTTGCCATAAGAATGTATTGCGCCAACAAAGCTTTGGCAATAGGGTGAAAACATGCTCCCCTGTTTAAACTATGTAATTGGCTTGTTAGTTCATCTAAATTTTTTTTTTTTAATGAACTGAATGCAAGAAATTCAAAATTCAACGGCCACAACATTATCTGATAGATGTTTATGTCAAATTTAAAATTGTAAGTTTATAAGGCCGTAATAGCGTTATAAAAGCCCTGTAAAATGGGCCAGTAAAATGTTTTCCAAATTCCTTGATGTTTACTTTTTCTGGGAATGTGTTTTTTGTATCACACCTCCATATTAACACTCCTGGTAGACATGTAGTTGTGTGCAGGTCACTGGTTTTTCCCACTCAAACAGGCCATTAATTCCCCCTAAAAAGCCATCCACAATCGCCAGACTGTATGGATAAAGTAAAATTCTGAAGCCTACACTAGACCCTAAATTTACAATGATAGAAAAAGCTGCTTGTGTAGCATTGTTTAAACAGCCGTAACACTAGGCAGCAAGTGACAAGGTCCAGACATACCACTGAGCCGTGACACATACTACATGGCGAGCTCAATGTTATTGCAGATTACTGGCATTTTTAGATCAGGCAAAATGCAGTGGTAAATCTGTTTGCGATCTCTGCAACGGGGAGATTATAGGGACCTAGGTTATTTGACGTGTTCATTTTGACAATGTTTGGTAGTCATGAAGCTGTAGCTGAGCCAGCAAGTCAACCTTGATATTAAACAGAGGGGAATATGGTTAAGGATGCTAACATACCAGAGCAGTGCACTAAATAAATCTGTCCTAGTGTGAACTGGCCCGTGTGAACTGGAACGTGCGTGCGTGCCTGTCTGTGCGTGCGTGCCTGTCTGTGCGTGCGTGCCTGTCTGTGCGTGCGTGCGTGCGTCATGTTAATATGGCCTGCGTGCATGCCTGAGTGCGTGCCTGCCTGGCGCACGCACAGACTGGCACACACGCACGCACGCCCGCACACAGGGGCACGCGGACGGACGGGCACGCACGCACGCACGCAGACAGGCAGGCAGGCAGACACGCAGGCAGGCAGGCAGGCAGGCACACAGACACGCAGGCACACAGACACGCAGGCAGGCACGCACACAGACACGCAGACAGGCAGGCACGCACGCAGACAGGCAGGCAGGCATGCACACAGACACGCAGACAGCCAGGCACGCACACAGACACGCAGACAGCCAGGCACGCACGCAGACACGCAGACAGCCAGGCACGCACACAGACAGGCAGACACAGACAGACAGACAGACAGACATGCACACACAGACAGGCACGCACGCACGCACACACAGACAGGCACGCACGCACGCACACACAGACAGGCACGCACGCACGCACGCACAGACAGGCACGCACGCACGCACGCACCGACAGGCACGCACACACGCACGCACCGACAGGCACGCACGCACGCACACACAGACAGGCACGCACGCACAGAGAGGCACAGACAGACAGGCAGGCACGGACGCACGGACACGGAAGCACGGGCACGGACAGACAGACAGACTGCTCTTGTCTTTGTAAACTAGCTGTTCCTCTCTCAGTTCAATTAACAGAAATCAACTTTTGGTAAAGTGCCAACAATTGTCATTTTGACATCTGCAAATGCTCTCCTTTAAACCAAGTAGCCTGAGCCTGATAGCCTGGTAAGGCATTCAACACAGTGGCAAGCTATTTATAAGAATACTTGTCATCACAGCCCTAATATGCATAGTGAAATTAATAATAACGTAAATCCTGACATGGCTATAGCTTGTCTGTTTTACTGTGACGATTCAACATGCCGGTCTCATTCTGGTCTATGAAGTATTTGCGTGTGTTGCAGTGTGAGTGCGACAAACTGACCACAGTCAGGATACTATAGAATAAAATAATGCTTTTTCGCTGACCTTCTGTGAACACTGTGGGTCGGAACCAAGTAGAGAATGGATTGCACTTCCTTTACACTCCACTGCTCCAAAGATGACTGAGGTTTTTTACCTCCAGAAATGTAGAGAAAGATGTTAAGGATTTCTTAAACTGCTTTTTGAGAAGACGAACACAATGGAGACTGTAAATCTCGGTGAGCTTTATGTCCTGGCATGAGAGGCAACACCTCCCTCTGGTTTACACCCGTTGGACCTTATAGATGTAATTCATCCATGGTTGATTCTATAACATTTTAGTCACCCAATCAGATTGCTATCAACAAATACTTTTTATACACTGCTTTCGTAACAGCGACAACTGTCCCAGGTCAATAAAGCATTTATTTATTTGTTTATTTGTGTGTGTGTTCGTGTGTCTCCATCCATTCTCTGAGATCAGCTCCCTAGACAGTAGCCTGCCTGGTTAATAATTCAGAACATTGCTGAGGCTGGCTGATTTGTCCTCTTTCTGCAAGCGCGCACACGCACGTACGCGCACGTACACCCCCAATTGCACACTTTTGCGCTCACGCACACACAAACACATACATACCAGTCGGCTTCTCTGCAGTCACTTCCTGGATTGTGACAGTGTTATCGAACCCCTGAGGAGTCCGTCCTGTATGAGAGGGAATATAGAAGAGCGAGGTATATTTTGTGAACAGAATGACCTTTGCTTTCTCAGCGGAGATATATTCATCTTGTCTTTGCTGCCTACATCCACAGGAAGGAAGGATTGTTCTGCTGTGTGTGTTGCCATATCCCCCCACTAACAGCCACCCCACAGACACCTTTGTCTAGTGTCAGGCTTCCTCAAGGCCCTACTCTTAGTCAGTTAAGATGTAAGATGTCAGTCAGACTGGAGGTGAACCTGAGTGCGTGTGTCAGTTGATGTCACTCTGGGGAGTAGAGGGAATGAGCCAATCACCAGTTTCCTACACAGCTGACACCGCAATAAAGCTCAACTTGGTGGCTGGGGCGTTGGAAGCGACAATATAAGAAGAGATGAGATTCCTTTGCCTCTCCAACTCTGCAGGGAATTGAAAAAACAAGTCAAAAGACGATCTGGTGTCAGAGGTGTTGCCGTGAGAAACCTGAAAGATTTGGCACGCTGTGATGAAATATTCATTCTTCACACTTTCAGGAGCTGCACAGGGCTGGTTCTCTCTCTGACTGCTCTTAGACTGACCGAAACGGAGGTTGATGAAGTGAGGCAGAAAGAGAGAGGCCTGACCCTGGACACAATGGCTGTGGAATATGAATGATGCCAGTGTCATTTTGGTGACCATTGAGCTTGACAGCGGACTCTCCGCTTCTCAAGGCTATAGCGATACCTGTGGACTCATTTAGGGCCATAGCGATACCTGTGGACTCATTTAGGGCCATAGCGATACCTGTGGACTCATTTAGGGCCATAGCGATACCTGTGGACTCATTTAGGGCCATAGCGATACCTGTGGACTCATTTAGGGCTATAGCGATACCTGTGGACTCATTTAGGGCTATATCGATACCTGTGGACTCATTTAGGGCCATAGCGATACCTGTGGACTCATTTAGGGCCATAGCGATACCTGTGGACTCATTTAGGGCCATAGCGATACCTGTGGACTCATTTAGGGCCATAGCGATACCTGTGGACTCATTTAGGGCCATAGCGATACCTGTGGACTCATTTAGGGCTATAGCGATACCTGTGGACTCATTTAGGGCCATAGCGATACCTGTGGACTCATTTAGGGCCATAGCGATACCTGTGGACTCATTTAGGGCTATAGCGATACCTGTGGACTCATTTAGGGCTATAGCGATACCTGTGGACTCATTTAGGGCCATAGCGATACCTGTGGAATCTTATTTTCTTGCTTAACATTTCATTTCAGTACCGAATTGATTCACAATGGTTTGGACACAGTACTCCTCGCCATAGCTACCATTTCCCCATTTTTAAGATAATTTCTTGTATGATTCTTAAGGTGTTAGCCTCTCATGGTGTCAGACCTCAGGATTTGGTTAATGAATTGGGGTTGTCGAGCACAGTGCCCAAATTGACCTGGAATGAATGGATTCACTGATCCGCTCCAATTTGGCACAGAAAGGAGCGAGTGTATGGGGTGGGAGAGGCAGTACTGCAGCAGCAGCTGGTGGTGTGACACACACACAGCAAACACTTCCACATCCATTCCGGGTCTCAATTGCCTTTTCAATCGCTCGTGCAAATGCACACTCCCACTCACATTCCCAGTCACTATCTCACTCCCTCTTCATCCCCCTCCTCTCTGAGTCATGATGTCAGGATCCCGCGTGGCGTAGGTGTGGTGGCTGGAGAACAGTGCTACAGCGTTAGATGCCAGGCTGTGCTGATTTAAGCAGGAACAGATGGCACCGCGTGTCCCTGGGATACTGCTGCCGCACAACACAGCACAAGGTTGGCCTGTGTCACCCCGCCGGGAGGAGCAGCCCGGGCCAGTCTGCCTGTCCAACCACCATCTCACGGTACACAGGGAGGCAGGCCCCAGCTTCGCCAGTCCTCCACACGCCGAGAAAGGAGTGCGAAACAGACTTATCTCAGTTTCCACTGCCTCTGATTGTCATCTAACGTAGCTGATGCTCTGAGCCATCAGGCAGCGCTGTATTTAGAATCTATCAGCTAGCGTGCACCCCTAGGAACACCATTGATTTACCCACTGCCAGGATGCAAAACATGACTCGCACATGTAGACACACACACACACACACACACACACACACACACACACTGCGTCTCTCGTCTCCACTAACACAGGCTTGATCTTTGACTCTCACAGCTGAAGGATGAACTAAGCAGATGAACACACGTTTTGTTAGGCGTTGAGGAGATAGTCAGGCATGGTATTGTCCTGAATGCTAATACTATGGCTGCCTGGGGCCTAGCCCACCTCTCTGTTCCATTAACACTTTACTAAACAGCCTAATCCGGGCTAAAAGGCTCTCTTTAAGCTGTTGTTTAGTAACACAGGCAGCTGTCTTTTTTCAGCTTCCCCCGACTTAAGCTCATCTGTTCATCAGAACACAGTGCACTAACACTAGTCTTAAGGCCTGTTCCAAAGGAAACCCTACAGTTTCAGGACACAACCTAGAAGAGAGAAAGCTGTTTTGGCTTGGCTGCTCGGGACGGTCCTGCTTGGACACTCAAACTCTGGTCACTTTTTTTGGGGTACTTTTCAGTCGGACAGTGCAGACTATCAATCCAGGTTGATTGGATTGTTTACTACCATGCCCTGGTTTCAAGAATTTAATCAAGCAAGACTCCTTTTTACTTCTAATAGATATTTCACCTTTTTTGCTTTTGGCCTCCTTATGTTTATAGACTAGTTAGCTGATGTTTATTTGTACCTTTTATCAAGGCAGTTAGTTGGAATCCTCATGACACATCCAATCAAATGCTTTGCTTGGGCAGAGTGCCAAATGGTTCTCACTATATATTGTCATGGCTCTAAAGGATACAGCTTATGTCAATTTGACACCATTCTCTTATTCTGGATTCAGCAAACAAGTATTGCTGATCAACTAGGAACTAATTTAACCAATATTTACAAGTTATATACAGCTCTCGAAAAAAATCGGGACAACTGCAAACCTTTTTTGAAAGGAAAGAAAAAGGTGCCGAAGTCTGTCAATTTTTTCTGTAGCATTATATCGCTCACCCATCTAACCTTTCTATGTTGGTGAAATGCCCTCTAGCTCGCTATAGTCCATTGGAGAACGAGATGTAAATTGTCAAAGAAAATTGTTTATTTCAATTGATGAACGATGTAAAACTAGTGCTCAGCATCTGGTTGTTTTAGTGACTTGCCAATGAGCTGAGATTTAGGAGGTCCCTTGAAAAATAAAGATATGCTGGTAGGAATGACAGAGCACCCCTGAAGTGTGCCAAGCTAGATTTGCTTTCTGTTGGGTATGCAGATGTTTTGCAGGTGATTGTAGGGTAGGGTAGGGTTGGGAATAATTTCAATTTCATAAATTCTGTTTCTGCTTATCGAATGTGGTTCTAATCGAATCCCGGTTCTGATTCGAATATTTTTGGTAGAGAGGAAATACAGCATATATCAAGAAGGGAAATTTGCCCAACGGTTATTCTTTGAACAGTTAGGCTATAATCAGTCAACAGTGACAGGATTCAGGAAGGTTTATTTTTTCCTTCCTTCATCAAAAATGTATATTATTTCTTAAGGAATGATCAGGAATGATGTACAGTAAACCCTTCACCACAAACCTTCCAATTTCTCCTTGCTCTTCTTCACCTTCATGGCTAAAGTGAAAGGAGTTTCTGTATTAGAAATGGGTCAATGTGGTTGAACCGGGGGGTGTAGTGATGGTCTCTGAACTTGTATCTATGAAATATATATCTATTAGAATCATTTGCAGACATCATTCCTTTATCTTCAATAGAAAAGGCTTATATCAGCTCATTGTTAGAGAATGGAGAAAGAATAGAGCTGAGGGATACATGACATTGTCTAGCTGTGTTATGTTACTGTGATAAGCGCACTTCCTAGTTTTAAAGAAAAAATTACAAGCAAGCTGGGTGGATGACATACATTTTACCCTCATACCAGTTGGTAGTTTATAAATAATAATAATCTAGCTAGCTTGGTGTCCATGCACATTAGTATAGTATGCACACGTTAGCTAGCTAGCTAGGCTAACTTGCTACCAGTCAGTACCCCCCCGCGTTGCATAACCCGATGTGGTTGCCATTGATGTCAGTGACAATTTGTTGTGTTAAATTTGAGGATTAATAATCGATTTACACCACAATAAAAAATAAGGAATGAAAATCCAATAGTATTATAGAGGAAGATTGACAGCCCTACTGTCAGGGTCGGGTGTAGTGGAGGAGAGGACGAACTAGGCACAGGCTAGTTGATGCAAGTCTTTTATTTAAACAAACGCAGAGCACTTGAAAATAACTGAGATAAAGAAAACAAACAAACGAAACCCAAACTCACCACTATCAGGACACACTGCAACATGGAACAATGACCGACAAATGAGGGGAGCAGAGGAGAAACATTTAAACACATACTGGTGACTTAATTGGGGCCTGGTGTGAGTGACAATTGGAGCCAAGACAAATGGAAACCGGGATGAGTTCATGAACGTTGGGAAAACAAGGAAATGCGGGAGATGACGGAGCTGTCCGTCACCTCACCATCACACCTACTATGTTTTGTGTACCTGAGCTTGAGACGTTGCTAGTTTTAGCTTTATCTGGGACATTATTTTTGTGTCAGGAACTGGGAGATGGCAACACCTCGATCACAATGCATTCCTTCACATTCACACTGTGTTGAAGTAAATGCTTAATCCTATTGGAAGTGTTTCCTCCGATGCATTCAAGCGGATTATTGCGACTCTTTTAATTTGAAACCGGTTCCAGCTTGGAACTGGTTCTTGATACACAACTCTAGATGTTACTGAACGTATAGCTCCTAATTTCTACCAAACTGCAGCCTTTGGTACCGTGTGAAAATAGCTCTTAGATATTTCTAGTCAACTTTGCCAAATTGACATTAAAAATGACATAAATAACTCAACACTAAACCGCAATGACTCGTTGACTGCCATGGCTGGCTCCTTCCTGTCCTGGATGTACAGATGTTGCCCAGAGACGTGTCTAAAAGCAAACCACTCTGGGGGATTTTGGCCACTGCCAGTTGTTGTTTTTAGCTTCACTGAAAAATTGGGGGATATGAAAGATTATATTGCTTGTCCATATTATACTTTTGCTATATTGGCCTCATAAAAATCCTCCTAAAACAAGACACAAATGAAATCAACAAAGCAGCCATAATAAAATGCTCCCTAGTAGTTTTGTTTTCCCAGGAGCTTGTGCTAATCTGTAAAAAGCCCTTTGCTCTGTCTGTGTGTGTGTCTGTGTGTGTGTGGGGTCATCCTGTCCTCCAGCTGTCTCCAGCTGTGTCCTCATTCCCTAATGGGCATTTTAGTGTGTTACAGGACACGCCTCCGCAGCCCAACCCATCATCAAATTAATATGAGTGTTTTTATTAAGACTACTAGTGCTCTCAGCCCTGCACTGGATTTTATAATAAATGAATGCAGAAGAGGGGCTGGTACGATTGGACTGCAGAGGAGCTTAGTGGTTGTAACATGCAGCTGAGAGATGTCACGAAGTACCAGTGGAATGTTGACCTGGGTTGAGAGGAACATCAGTGTGTGGGTGTTCCAAGCTGTGACCAAAAGCAAAGAATATTTATCTGTAATCCATACATTTTTTGAAAATGAAGCGTTGAAAAACAAGCAGAAAGACAGAGCAAACCGAGTGAATAGGCCAAGATCTTAGCAACATTTTGCATGTAATAATGCCAAAACAACAGGATGACAATTTCAAAGTTGATGTCAGAGATCTTTCTACAAACTGCAGTGTGCTAAAGACAATATGCAATCAGTTTACTAACATTATAGAATAAAAAATAAACAACTGGTCAACTTGCCTTGTCCTCCTAAATACTCCCTGAATGATTGAGAGATTCACAGATCGTAGTGTAGGGGAAACCTTTCTATGGCTTGATTAGTGATGTGCAATTCATTATCTATACATTAGTAATGCTCTGCAGTTCACAAACAATATCCAGGTGTCGATAACCTAATGTTTTGAACCAATGGTTTGAATGTAAACAAGCAGCAGTCCAAACCTTAAATTTAATGAATTAAACTTAATGTACATATAAACATATATGCCAAATATGCTTGCAACTAAATTATGTGCCAATGCAAATGGCTGAAATACTTGGTGGAAAATGTTCATCCGTATGTGCACTCTCGTGCTTGCGGAAACACACACACACACACACACACACACACACACACACACACACACACACACACACACACACCTGGTAGTCCTTACCAACACCAGAGAATCAATGAATGCTGGACATTGCATTACATAGCACCTCTAGCAACATTTTAGCCGCAAACTGTCATACTAACTACATAGCCTGTTTTTTATAAATGCAATGAGGAGCACAAAAAAAATCTATTTGATGAGGAGTTGGCATCTTGTTCTTCTTTGGAACAACATCAGTTACAGTGTTTCAGTAAAATCATTGGGGATGCCAAGCCCCCAAAAATGCAAATCCTTATTCCAACCCCTATAAGCTGTTCGTCATATTCTACAGTATATAGACCATGGATACGGCTGAGACATGAAGTACAGTTGTTCTCAAAAGTTTGAATATCCTTGGAGAATTGGTAATGTATTTACCACCTGTTATTTATTAACACCTGTTATTTATTTCGTATGGGATTCACATTCAACTGTAGGTCATAACAGAATGGCACAATCATAACAAGACATGGCAACAAAGAAAACAAACTGACCCCTTTTCAAAAGTCTTCATACACTTAGTTCTTAATTCTGTGTAGTGCCCCCTTTAGCATAAATGACAGTACAGTATTTTGTAATAGTTGTCTAGGTGGTATAGCTGCCCATTCTTCCCAGCAAAATGCCTCCAGGTCATGCAAAGACTTTGGTCATCTGGCATGAACCGCATGGTCGAGATCTCCCCAGAGTGGCTCATCAGGAGACTGTGATGGCCACTCCAGAGCCTTTTTCTGATGTAACCACTGGAGGGTCAACTTAGCCTTGTGCTTAGGGTCATTGATGTGCTGGCAAGTCCAGCTTTTGTGCAGAAGAATGCAAATTGTCTGCCAGTATTTTCTGATAACATGCTGCATTCATCTTTCTATCAGATTTTCACAAGATTCCCTGTGCCTTTAGATCTCACTCACCCCCAAAACATCAGCGAGCCACCACCATGCTTCACAGTAAGGATGGTATTCTGTTCACTATAGGCCTTGTTGACCCATCTCTAAAAGAAAGTGCTTATAGTTGTGACGATTAAGTTCTATTATGGTTTTGTCACTTCAAGTTAGTGTGCCAGAAGCTGTGAGGTGTGTCAAGGTGTTATTGGGCATATTGTAACTGGGCTTTTTTGTGTCATTGGCACAGTAAAGGCATCTTTCTGGTAACTTGACCATGCAGCTAATTTTTGTTTGAGTATCATCATTTTGTGCTCCTTGAAACAACCACACCGTCTTTTTCCAGAGCAGCCTGTAGCAGCCTGAGGTTACCTGTGGGGTTTTCTTTGTCCGGAACAATTCTTCAGGCAGTTTTGGCTGAATTCTTTCTTGGTCTACCTAACCGTGGCTTGGTATCAAGAGATCTCCAATTTTTCCACTTCTTAATCAGTGATTATACAGTACCAACTGGCATTTGCAAGGCTTTGGATATCTTTTTATATTATTTTCCATCTTTATTAAGTTCCATTACCGTGTAACGTATTACGTAGATCTTTTCTGCTCCCCTTTGATCAGTAACTTGCCTGCTCAGTGCATACATGTGAGAGCTAACAAACTCATTGACTGTCTATACAGACACTAATTGCTATTTAAAAAGCAATAGGTGTGAGATATTCACATTTAATTGCAGTTTTCACCTGTGTGTCACCTCGTGTGTCTGCAGCAAGTGAATCTACTGTATGTGCTTTTGTTATTGCGTTGTATTTTTTTTTCTTGTTATTTGACTAGCTAAACGCTCACCAAAATGTTCATTGCAGAGGTAGTTAATGGTAGCACAGAGTTGAACAGTCCCGACCACAATCTAGGCTTTCGTATAATTACTGGCCAGTGCAGAGACTTAAGTCAAAGCACAAATTCACGGCTGTGTAGGAAAGGGATTATCTTCGTTAGCTAGCCACCTATGGCCATATCATATGATGGGCAAGGTGCACCTTTTTCTTCAGTCCAAATCCAATTTGACTTCCCTTTAGTTGTTTTTTGTTTGCATTGTCTCAGCTTGACTCTTATTGGCTTGTACCTGGATGCATTTATCAAGAAAAGCCAAGTGCTAACTAGTGTCAACCAATCAACTGGCACAGCTACAACATTGCATACTAGTTTTGGCCAGAGGGCATCAAACTTGTCCTTCATTCTGATGTAGTTGGGCACTCTTTTGCTCCATCAAAATATCAGTTTGCTGGTAGAGATTCATCCAGTTGTTAAAGGATTTAAGGGAAAGTATGAAAACACAAAAGAAACAAAAGCCCAAGATGTTTTGGGTAACCTTTGCTCTCATGAGGAAATGAAATTGCTTAGATTTGTACACAAAGTGCACAAGCTTGATTGATTTAAAACTGGGCAAAAGGGTGTGTCCATATCAGTTAAGCTGTTTGCATTGTAAGCAAGCAAATCAATTCACGCTGGTTTTATACCTATGAATAAGCTTATTCTGGAGAGATTAGTTAAGATACCAGTGTTCATGTCTGATAATGAATGCTACAAGATGTTGGTCATTGTTAGTAAATGCGCATTAACGTTATTCTCATTTCTTGGCCAACTTGAAAGCAAGATCACTGGTAGTTGAAAAACATAATAGGAACCAGACAAGCCCAGGTCAGCCAGCCTGTAATTAGAGAGGATGAATGTTGTTCCTGGCTGGTTTCGATCAGCGGGAAAGCAACTTTTACCTCAGCCATAACATTTTTGCTGAAATATTGTGGACCACAACATTATTAATGGAACTAAAGTGTACTCTCATAGTTTACTGTGGATGGCTAGCTAATAGTTATACTATTAGCTAGCCATCCTCTTTTACTGCGGAAGGGGTTGCGATCTATAGGCAATTACCCCAAAATGTATGCACGGATGTGTCCTTCGAAAATCCAACAGAAATAGTCGTAATATTACCGTCAACTGTTTTATTTTAGGCTTCCTATAGCGTAGCTAATGATGGTTGTAGCCAGCAAAGTTTTTGTCTATCCTGAACAAATCCTAATGTGTAGTTTTCTTGTCTTCAGCGAGACTCAAACACTGGTCGCTTGCACGTCTCTAACCTCTATACTGCCTAACAAGACTCAGTAAGTCGCTCACTCAGAGAAATTCTCTTCTTGTTAGGCTCCTCTTTCCTGATCCGGCAAAAAGCAGTTTCAACTTTCAGTAACAACTTATTGAGTGTGTGTGTTTTGGGTTTGTTAATGCATATCTTTTCATTTGGTGGACACAGGACACATGCTGCTCTCGGCTTTACCTTGGACCTCATCAGACCACTTGAACATGAAGGAGTTTCATTTGTGTGTCTTTACTATCTGAAATGTTCTTGTGTTGCAAAGAGGCAAAAATTACACTGTAGCCATTACTTTCAGCAGCCATGTGTTTAATTAGGTTTGTGTCCTCTCATCTCTCTGTGTATCTCTCTTTCTCTCATCTTTCCTCTCTTCTCCCTCAGCTCTCCTCTCCTTCATCTCTCTTCTCTCATCTCTCATGTCTCAGTGTTTTTCTCTCCCACCTCGCTCTCTCATCAGTCAAATTCAACCAAATGTATTTTATGAAGACCTATTTACATCAGCAGTTGTGTGCTCAAACAGATGCCCAGCCTGTATAACAAGAACAGGAAATACCAGGTGGTTTGTGGGCAGTGACAGCATGAATCAATCATCAGGCAGCAACTTGATCTGCAACACAACCAGGAGGTCTATGGATTGTAACAACTAGGAGTTGTCAGACTCCACTGGCCAAGGTCCTCCTAAGATTCAACTGGATACCTTGCCTTTCACCTTCACATCCCTAGACCAGACCATACTTAACATTGACCCTACTACGGAGATCTGTCTTCAGTAAACACTTAATGGTTGAGACAGAGTCTGTATCTAACATGAATTGGCAAATCAATCCACAGTAGTAAAGCTCCATGGGAGAAAGCCCTGCCTCCAGCTGTTTGTTTAGAATTTCTAGGTACAGTAAGGGTGCCTGCTTTTTGTGATGTTGTGTACGTGTAGGTATGTACTGCAGGATAAATTCAGGGAGATAATTCTATGTATTGCTTTATAGGTTAACAGTAAAACCTTAGTCAACCCTAACCTTGACAGGCAGCCAGTCTAGACAGGCTAGTACTGGAGGAATGTTTTTGTTCTAGTTAAGAATTTTGCTGATGTTTTTCTGCACTAATTGAAGTTTTTTCATTTTCTTATCAGCGTAGCTGAAGAGAAGGGGAAGACAATTGTCCAATGTCAGAGCAACAAAAGAGTGGCCTAGATTTTCTGCATTATGTTTTGACAGTTTTCTCAACATTCCAATCTTGAAACCTGAACAAGCTGCTCTTGAAATATATTTTACATGTTCATCAAAAGAGAGATCAGTCATGAGTAACTCTGAGGTATTTCTGTTTTGGGGAGATGACTGTACAAACACTGTGGTTCATTCTGAGATCATCAGATAGCAACACTATTGGTTTCTTGAGACCTAAAATGAGCGAACATTTTTAAGTGAAAAATGTAATCCACTTCCTTATGTCTGAAACACAGGCTTCTTGGGTAGGCAATTTCAGGGCTTCTCAATGTTACATTGAAATGTACAGCTGTGTCATCTGTGTAAAGGTGTTTCCAGATCACAAAGAGCATCATGTATAGTGAAAACAAAACTGATCCAAAACTATGCCTTGAGCACCAATGCACACTTGATTTGTCTGAGGACAGATTATCCACAAACATAATCACATCACATAAGGTCAATACACACACATTTCTTATCACTCTCACTCCCCGCTCTGTCAGAGTCTATGCATTCTGAATGGATGTCACTTGGTCAAAGATATTGAGTGTTTTTACAATGACACACTCCACTACAATGATCCTTCACTCGCACATTTAAATTGATATAATTTCATTAGTACAGCCATCCACTGACATGCATGTACACACACACACACACACACACACACACACACACACACACACACACACACACACACACACACACACAAGCTTAACCACTGCTCTAACCTTCACCATAAACCCTAATCTTAACCCATAAACCTAAACAAGCATATGTCCACAGATAGCCTAGCGTTTAAAGCATTTGACCAGTAATTGCAGGGTTTTCAATCGGGTGAAATTAAACAATAATCCATCCCAGGCCACGCTGTTCGCACAAACCACCAGACCGCTCTTTTTGTAGGCAAACCATATTCGTTGTAATAAATACATTGTTTTCCAGTATTTATAATTAACAAATTACTTTGGTTGCAGACGGTCGAAGTCTGTGTGGACTTATGTCACATAGGTGGTAAGTCTACGACTACCTGTAGTTGTAATTTGGCTGCTATGTTCATCTGGGAAGAAAGTTAGCCACATAATGTGCTATGTCAGCTAGAAGGCTCCAGTGTGTAAAAAATGATGTCCAACATGGCAAACTTAAAATCTGATTGAAGAATATGACAATCAACAACATCGTCCCCATTTGCTTCAGCATGAGGGATCCAATCAAAATTCTGAAGGTCTCAGGCTAGATTTTCACCCCCGGAGACAGCACAGCGGAAATATCTGATAGGATTTATATGGAAACAGCGCAGCTGAGGGAGGGAATAGCAATGCATTTATATAAATTAACTTACGGGAACAAACTTTGTAAAATACATGTAGCAAATACATTCAATTATAAAAGTAAAATGTTCTGTTTCTAACATCACTAGACCAGCAGAGAAGGACTTGCTGGCCCTGATGATGTGTCTGTGCTTTTGATTGACCTGGTCCCTTACTGGTGAATATGTTGTGTCTGTGCTTTTGATTGACCTGGTCCCTTACTGGTGAATATGTTGTGTCTGTGTTTTTGATTGACCTGGTCCCTTACTGGTGAATATGTTGTGTCTGTGTTTTTGATTGACCTGGTCCCTTACTGGTGAATATGTTGTGTCTGTGTTTTTG
>JACXGJ010004969.1:0-41962 GCA_016801105.1 Esox niger
CTAAGGCATTCATGCAGAGGAACAAGTACAACGTTCTGGAATGGCCATCTCAGTCCCCAGACCTGAATATTATTGAAAATCTGTGGTGTGACTTAAAGAGAGCCGTCCATGCTCGGAAACCATCAAACCTGAATGAATTAGAGGTGTTTTGTAGAGAGGAATGGTCCAAAATACCTATATAGGAACATAGGAAGCTATAGGAAGCGTTTAGAAGCTGTTATTTCTGCAAAAGGGGGATCTACTAAATATTGATTTTTTTTTTTTATTGTAGTGCCCAAATTTATGCACATGTCTAATTTTGTTCGAACAATCATTGCACACTTCCTGTAAATGGTATAAACTTCGTTTCACTTCTCAAATATCACTGTGTTTGTCTCCTATATGATATATTTAACTGATTTTTTTTATCCTAAGAACCAACGATTTATGAAGGAAAATCATGGAAATTAACAAAGTTGCCCAAACTTTCGCAGACCACTGTATGTGTTAATGTTCTTGTTGTTGTTTGTATTTTTGCTTTTCTTTTTCTTCTTTCATCACTTTCTCTTGTTTTTTTTTGCAGATCAGTCATTAATGTCAACTAAGTCAATGGTGAATACTGCCATTATTAGCATCATTTCTGCACCCTCCCCTTTTCCCCATTTTCAAAATATTCTAATGCATATTCTCACACTCAATCACACAAGTTCACACGAAAAACAAACAAAAGATAAACAGACAAACACAACAATATGTAAGTAGTGCATCACCTTTGCTTTTATATCCAGGAGATGACGGCCCACGCTCCAGGAAAACCACAAAACAACCAGCACACGGTTGGTGCCTCCATCAGTACAAAAAATGAATCATTTCACTTGAGTGGGACTGTTGCAATGTGTGCAATTGAGAATTCAGCACTAAAAAGTGAAATGTATTGCTCCGAAGGTAGGAAGCTTGATAGCAACACAACAGCTGTTATTAACAATTGTTGAACGGATAGAGGAACAACTCCCTAAACCAATATTTTTCCACGGTTAACATGTTTGTTGAGACTAAAAAGAAGTCTCAAAAGGACTAAATGGGGCAGAAACGCTGTAATTCCACAGTACAATGAAATCATATTGATTTTTCTAAGTATAATCCAGTCATTTAGTAAGGCCATTTTGTGCTTCGGCTCTGCTCACTTGTACAGGATGTGCCTCCAGCAGGTAGCTATAGCTCTGGCTGACTTCTCAAGGGCTGTCGACATCGTATGTTGTTGCCAAAGTATGCAACATGCATGGTTGGGGAACACTGTGTGCTGTACCGAATGTATATAGGCCAGAGCTCAATGTTCAATGGAGAGACTTTGACCTGATTCCGCTGAGTGTGTTGTTAACATCTCCAGGTTATGCAAATCTTGAATAAAGTTTTAGATTATATTCTACTGTAATGATTGGATCTTTGTGGTCCCTGTTGAAGCAAGCTTTGAACCTGTTTAACTCGTCAGTGATGGAGACATTGCTGACTGTGGGTGTTGGGTTCTTTGGCTGGTAGTCTGTGGTGGCTTGGATGCCCTGCCACATGCATCAGGGTTTGGGGTGGTTTTTGAAGTGCTCAATCTGCAGTTTTGTGTAATGTTTAGCCCTGGATGTGCTGTAGGCCACCGCATCGCTGGATCTGAAAGCAGCATTGTGTGCCTTTACCAGTTTCTGGGCCTCTGTTCACCTAAGGCTTCTGGTTGGGGAAGGTCTTTATTCGTTTATTGGAAGAAGCATATGTTTCAATGTCAATATAGGAGTCAAGGGTGGCCTGAGTGGCAAACAATCTCCAGTCTGTGTGTTGAAACTGCTACTGTGGTAGTGAGTCTGACCCCTCTGGCTACCCTTTGTCTGTCCTCACAGATGGTTTTACACTTTTAAGGAGGGGTAAATACTTTGGGAGTAGGAACAGTGAAAAGTGATCCGACTGTCCCAGTTGTGGGAGAGGCATGGCTTTGTAAGCCTTTATAATGTTGAAAAACGGGAAAAACAGTTTTCACATGAGTGGTTGAAATCCCAATGAAAGCACCACCCGGATGTGCAGTTTGGTGTTTGCTAATAGCCGCCTGCAGGTCTTTTTTTGCTAGTTTAGCATTAGCATCCAGACGTATATAGGCTGTGGATGTGAACTCCAGTAGCAAGTAGCCTGCACTAAATCATCAGGTACTGCAGATGAGTTGAGCAGTGACTCCTGGTTATGTTAGTGTCTGTACACCATGCTTTGTTTATTTAAATGCCCGGGCCACCCCTTCTGGTTTTACCAGATACTTCTGCCATACAACCAGCCCCGATGACATCATGCCCCTCTAGCACAATTGCGTTGGTGGTTATGCTGTTGGATAGACAAGTTTCTGTTTAGTTCATGATGTCGCAATTTATAATCCTTTTTTAGATGCCTCTCAGTTGTATTTGCGAAAATAATCTACTGTCTCTCGGCCTTTCCCATTTTGTGATTTCCACGACAATGTCTGTCACTCGACAACCTCCCCAGACCTGAAAAGCACACTGAACTGTGCCACCGTGTGGTTTGGTGGATGCTCCATGGCCAACCGGAAGGCCCTACAACGGGTGGTGAAAACCACCCAGCAAATCACTGACGCCCAGCTTCCAGCCATCGTGGACCTTCAGCGCAAGTGGTGTCTGCATAGCGTGCGTCCTTGGTCTACTCATTGTGCTATTTGTTTAGCACAGATACTGTTTTGGGGTTACATACACATGTAGCTCAGGTATGTACAGTGTATTGTGGATTGAGGTCACATGCATGACTGTGCCTGTCTTAGGTCGCCCCGATATCACATTTGGGGTCTTACCCATCATTGGCTAACAAGCCCTATTCACACTCCAGGTCCCATATCAAGAAGAATTTGAGGATGCAATATAAAGCTTCAGAAAAAAATGTAACCTTCCTTTTCAATGTTTCTGGAAAGGAACAAGGCACAGAGGTCTCTTTTTTCCAGGGCATTAGCATCTGGTCCTTAATGTTTATGGGAAGGTGTTGGCTAAAATGATACTGAAGTGTGTGGAGGAGGCCCTTCCTGGAATGAAACCAGTTGAACAATCTGGCTTTATTAAGGGAAGACACTTTTTTTCAATATTATTTTTTCCATCCAACTCTCAAAGTTTCATGAGGTTGTTATCTCGGAAAATATGCGGAAAAGGCATTTGACAGAATTTAATGGGAAATTCTCTTTGCTTTTCTTACGAAGTTTGCAAATACAGCCCATGGGTTTGTCTGTTGAATACTTCTCCCCAGGCCAATGTCTCCACAAATGACCACCATTCTGATTATTTTACACTTGAACGTGGGACCAGAGAGAGTTACCCTCTTTCTCCTTCATTATTTGTCCTCGCTACTCAGCTCCTTACCATAGCTTTAAGTGCATCTTCCTTTTTCTAGGGTGTGTCACAGGAGGGGGTCTTCCTGCTTTGCTCTGCTGTTCTTTGCCAGCACCCCCTCTCGCTATGCTGGCAATCCTGTGGTATTTTCCACACTTAAGATCTGGTATCAGTTTCGGTGTCATTTCAAATGATTCTCTGCAATGGTTAAGAGCCACATCTTTCCCCCAAAATTCCTAGACCTGTAAAGTACACTGTACGTGACTCTTACTTTTTCTGTTACCTGCAAGTCAGGCATTGTGTCTCCACGGTTTTCTGGCTTCCCCATCGATCCCCCTGGCCGACCCTGGGATAGTATATTGTCTTTACTACCTCAACAGAAGGGATTAACCTCTCAGATCTATTTGGTTATTCTGTCACTGGACAAGCACTCCATTAACAAAGCTATATCGGCCTGGGAGTGGCAAATGGGCATGGAATTCACACAGGAGTGGTGGGATGAGGCGATTGATAGGGAATGCTCCACTACGTCTTTTAAGGCCAATTTAAGGTTGTTCATATAGCTAATTTATCCAAGGCAAGACTAGCTAAAATCTATTGAAATGTGAACGATGTATGTAATAGATATCGAATCTCCCCATCTGACCTGGGTCATGTTTCCTCTGTGCCCTGCCCTACTTAGCTATTGGGAATCCATTTTCCAAATTGCTGTACATTAACGGATTGCTGTTTTCTGGAACACCTGTCCTTGTTGACCCCGATTCAAGCAGACATTGTTGCTTTTGCTTCCCAGCTGGCTCGACGTAGGACTCTTCTTGCCTGGAAGTCTGTTTCCCCCCCCCCTTTGGTTTCCCAACAGCTCTGTGATGTTGTTTTTGATTTTAGTTTTTTCTTGGAAAAATCGAATGTTCCCTCTGCGACTCGAGTTTTGCCTTTGTTTGTAAATGGCATCAATTCTTATTTTAATTTAAATTAATTTCAGGTTTTCCTTTTGATACTGTATTTTTTTATATTATTATTAATATTTTCTATTATTATTGTAGTTGTTTTTTTAATCTTTGTGGCTTTGGTGACGTGTGAAAAGAAATAAATGGGAGCTGTCCAAGTGCAAAACAATGTATCAATTGCTTACATTTCATATAGCTAGGGAAGGCCCGCCCACTCTCACATAGTGTGCAGTAATGGGGGAGACTTGCTGTTTGCAACAATACACAGCACCCCACGGTAGTGTCCAGAATACATAATGAAGCCATAATGGCAGGAAGGTAAGGCATCAACATAATCAATTACAGGCAGAACGGAAAACAAGCCAGTTTGCTTGCTTCAGAAGTAAAATAGCACTAGTTTCCACACAAAGTACTCCTCTTGAGCCTTAGCATTTTCAGAAGAAAAACGTGAAATTTTAAGTGGATTCTCCTCCATTATATGCAATACATAGTTTCAGTGGCTAGAATATCCTGCAGGTTTTAGGCTTTGTGAAAGTTGCAAACTCTCCCCCAAAAGCATTTAGAAGTAATTTTCGCTGATCAAGAGATTGGATAATGTACTACAATTACACTAGTGAAGCATCTTGCAAGAAAAGCAATAAACAGAGCATGCTTGTGAAGTCATCCTTCTTTAAAATAATATTATATCAACATAGAAAGGCTTACCATTGCATCGTATCCAAGTTTATTCATAAAATATGCAGCCTCGGCTCCTTTATAGACGTTAAACCATACGGTTCCTTGATACTGATCACCTGCGTCCAGCAGCATCACATTTTTCTCCCGGCTTCGGATCTCCTGTATTTTCGTAAATCTTCTTGCCACGCCAGCAAAACAAGGACTCTTAGTGCATTTGCCAGAGTCCACGCTTGTCTCTTCGACTCTTGCGTGGACATCGTTGGTATGAAGCAGGGTGAGTTCCCACGCGCCCGCACGAAAAACATGACAGATGTAGAGGGAGAATAAAACACCCTTGACCGTCACACGCACTCCCATCTTGTCAGCGCACTGTGTAAAACACTGAAGTTAACGATTACATGTACAGAACCAGGAGGCGTGGACAGTGGTACTGCTGTTTTGGATGTTATCGTCCCAGTCGTGTTATATTTTAAATAGCTTGGTTAGGTTTGTTTTTGCCACTCACTGCCCTAGTTTAGAGAAGAATTTAGCAAGCTTTGACAATTAGTTAGACTGTTGAAATATGACCGAGGTAAAGTTGGTTTGATATTCGATATTGAACATTCAACAGATATTCAATCCCCAACATCAGGCCCAGTTTTCCCGGACTCAGCGACACTAACCCGGCAGAAGTGCAAAAGTACAAGTTCGGTTCGGGTTCAGTTGTGTTCACAACATTAGGGAAGTATGTAATCTAAGTAACTAGGGCAGTTCAAAACTAACCAGTGATTAATTCAATAAAAACGAATAGTGTAAATGTCAAATTAATGTCCCTGGTCATTTTTTTTACTCTTTCTCTGGTCATTTTGCTCTAACTTAGGATCTTCCCAAAACGAGTGACCTCAACCGAGTACTATCACTTGTACTTTTTCCACCTCTGTAACCAGGTGAATCGAAGGACGCATACCGCGGTCTGCTTATGGCTAGCGAACAATAAATTACATGCCTCAAAGTTATGCATTGAACAGCTTTTTAATCATGTGACTAAGACACCCCAAACTACTTTCAGATTGTTCAGAGAAAATCCATATAATGCACAGCCTTTATATTTTCCCCCCAAATGTTTGGATTTTCCAATAGCCTTTTTGTTGAATAACTTAGAAACCTCAAACCACTTTCCGAGTAACAACGCAGTTTGCAAAATACTCTTCTGTTTGAATGAGTAATGATAAATACATCCTTCTGACTTGGTCAAATAGATTGAACGGCAGGCTGCAATGAATTCTTCAACTTTATAACTTGCATTACCATCTGAGTGGAGCGACCAACAACTGTTTGTCACGAGCTCAGACACAAATAGATTAAGCTGCGCAGGCAGCTTTAAAGAGGACGCATGGTTACAGTTGTTCATAGGAAGCAGCGTGCCAGTGTTCAATTACTGGAGCCTTGGGTCTTGGTCACTTAAAGATGAAGTATGGGACTTCTTAAATTAAAATGTTTTACAAGAATTGTCTTCTAGTGAGACAAAGTGGTGATTTTCAGTTGTGAGGCCCATGTAGGTTCCCTAGAGTTATGCTTTTCTGATCTATTCAAACAAATCAATAATGGCTTTTATTCCTAATGAAAACTGAACCGTTTCTGAGGCTGTGTGTCATTGTCATGGAATATCTGCATTACAATTGTTTTTACTGTGCTACAAAGAACTGCATTTTTAAATATTATAGTAATGCCGTAATTCTCTGATGATTCAAACTAAAACCCGGAAAGTATAAAAAAAATAATCTTCTGTGAAATACATAGTTTGGCTATTGTTTTCAATATGATGTGCCTATAAGATCAAATGCATATATTTGTCATTTTTCGTTTTTTTGTTCAAAATATTTTACTTAGGATTTTTTATTCCCATGTCCCCTGTACTTCATGTGGGCTACCCATAATTTGGATATGACATAAACATTAACTTAAAAGGTATAGGCCATAATGAGTGATTTCATCAGTACATAATAGCTTGAAAACTACTGACGTGCTGCTCTTCTACAGGGAAGATGAGCCAGGATGAGAAAAGATGACAGCAGGCCTCTTAGACCACATGTGGTAGGAAAGAGAATGATTAAAAGTAGTAGTTCCCCAACTTTGGTCCTGGAGTACACCCTATGGCAAACATTATTGTTGTAGACCAGTACTAGCATACTCTGTTAAGGTTGTGTTGACATATTGAATCGGACAACTGGTTGAGAACTGGTTGACAACTGGTTGTAAAAGTTGTGCTGTGAGCAGAAACAGGTTCCTGAAAATGTAGTTCTGGTGTGTGTTTACCTTTCTCATCAGATCTATTCCAAAATACTTGGAATTTAATCAATAACTGAGGTATGATTAATCCTAAACCTCAAATGACAACCCCTTGATAAGCTTTGGTGTTATTTAGTGTTGGGTCAAATTCCTGCAGGCTGTGCAACTGTCCAGATAAGAGGGGCAGGTATGTGTTTTGTACAGTAGCCTTACCTGTATTCTACTTCGTGCCTTAATCAAGACCACAGGTTTTGGGGATGGTAGAACTGTGGGGTCTGGGATGTGCGAGGGTAGCATGTACGTAAAAGGAGATGCAAAAAGGAAAATAAGAAAACGACAATGACAGGAAAACGACTTTTCTATACCTAATCATGCTTAATGCCGCGCCACGCGGTCACAAACTAAACGGGACACAATAACCCGTGAAGTGCTGGTGCTAAACAGGGAACTTAAATGGACGCATATTAACTGATGAAGTGTGTGTGCGTGTGCGCCATCGTCTCCAGCTGGCAGTTAGTTCACCGACGAGGTGGAGCGCCTGAGGGTGCGCGCAGCGCCATGTGAAGCAGCCGTCACAGGGACCAGAGACGTGTTGCTTTCAACTGCGGGAAAATCAAGCAAAAGGCCTGCTTGTGCACTGCATAGAAACTTGATACAGTACCAACAACATTTAGTCACACTTGTAAACCTCCGGGGCGTCTCGATTGAAAGTGTGATGCACGCTTACTCGCTGGCAAACGTTGCAAACCAAGCTAACATTTATGGTGGTGCTGAATCACAGGGTTGTGTCATGTCATATTGACATCAGTGAGTGTACCCTAATGTCTGTGTTGTTCCAAAAGGTTTATGGCTAACCATTCAGATTTCTTACATGTGTGTACAGCGTTATATCTCGGTGACACATTCTGTTGTTTTTCCACTGTCTTTATTCCCAGTTGTCCTTTTGGTTTTGGAGCATTTGTCCTAGGCGTGTGCTTGGTGTATTTTGGTGCATTCAGGCCTATCCGCCAATGGATTTAGCGTGTGCAAACAGTGGGCGAGTGTATCAATGGGAGGTAGAGGCCTCTGCACACCGAGGCCAAGAAAACTGCCCACAAAAGAGCTGTAGCCCTAGGGTCTATGGCAAGTTAGATCACCCCTGACTGTATGTACAATAATCAATCAAGATTTCTGCTGTGACTAAACTAGAGTACGAATTATACAATGACAGTCGGAGGGGGGCGGGGTCATATATTTCCCTGGGCGTAAAGGGAACCCAGTACAGCACAGGCGTGTGCTTCAGTGAACTGATGTCTTACATTCCTTACAGTATCTTGCTTGTTTAATGTGATGCCTGTAGTCTGTAGATAATGATGAATCCAACCCATTACATCAGCTGATGGGCACGTTCCACACCACATTTGTTGTCAGGGGTCACCAACAAAGTGTCCTTGTGCAAAACTGGCAGCGAGTCAGACACACACACACACACACACACACACACAGAACAGCACTCAAACACAGACTCACACAATGCTGTACCAGAACCAAAGACACTATCAACATGCCAAAGAGGTAGGCAGTTGTTACCACAACAGAGGGTCTAGGCCTGTGCCTGACTAATATTAAAGGTACAGACCACCATAATCTAAATGTGTCAGCCTATTTCCTTACTTAGACTATTTGACCACTTTCAAGGTAAGAAAATAGCTCATTAAAATTGTCTCATTGTTGGGTGGTCTGTGCCTTTAAGTTGTAGCTAGACGTATGTTTCTGTCTTCAAAGTAGTTTAATGCAAAATATTCTATCAACTCAGTCTTTCCTCAAAAAAATTAAGTTACGAAATGGTATGGTTCACTTTAGGGGTGTCAGAAATCGTATTACAAGATTCTTCCGGGCATAAATATTGGCATATTTACAAATACACCTGGGGGGGTAGGGGTGGAGTTTCAATCCCCCGTTATTTGAACCCTGGACTAAACATGTTTGTCATTATGTAGATAACAGTTGTTCCACAAACAATTTGTAATCCACATTAGTTTGGGGGAGAGCAATAACTCGAGATGATGCTGCACTCGCGATATCTCAACACTTGCTCTCCCTGATTGGGAAAGTTGCTCGCACAGAGACCGTCCAACATTTACTTGAAATGGATTATGAATTCGGACATATTCGTGGTAATTCCACTATCGACAATAAACGACGCACGAACGCTGTTTTCCATACAGCCCTATCTGTAAATCGATCCGCCCAAACCCATTTTTGCCGCATACCGCCCCATCTAGCAACACTGGCAACCTAACATCTTAACTCGTTTTTTCACAAAGACCACCAAACGTGAACAAAACAACGTCAAAGTTATCAAGTTACGCAGCTTATGATTCCTTCTGCTTAGGTGCGCTTTTTTACTACCACTGTGCAGCTTAGATAACTTGTCTGACACCATTTTTTACTTGGGCATACTCAATTTTCTTGGGAAAGCATCAAGGCAAACTGATCGCTAAAATCGAGTGACGTGAGCAACTTCTAGCTGGCGAAAGCTAACCATATGAGATAAAGTGCTGCTTTCACCACAGCGGTGTAAAAACACGGCTATAGTCACTGTTTTTCTCCAGGTGAGGTTCTCCTGTCTTTTTTTTCTCTTTACAGCCTTCCTCAATTTATTACTGTAATTTAGTTTACTCTTGTTGAGTAACTACAATTTTGTTCGTCTATCGTCGTTTTCTCGTATCACAAACATTCACACTAGTTGTCTTAAAATTCCTATTGGCCACACGCTGAACTCCTTTCCGGCAGCTGAGTTAACTTCCTGTACATTTTAATGAATAGGCGTATTGTTACAGTATCCAAAACGTAATTACAAACTTTACCAGACGCGAAGGGTTATTTAGAGTCTCCTCTTTCCATCCACCAATCAGCGCCGTTCTTCACGTGTCATTGGAAAAACCGCCCGGTCATTGTGGTTGATTATATGCTGGATTTTCACAACTCGACTGAGACACAATACTTAGTGGTATGTGAGAACTACAGGGATGCGGTCTTTTAAATAACATTTTAACCACTATTATTGCACAAACCAGTCCATTTATCGTATCATGTGACTGGTTAGCCAAATGTATACTCCTGAACTTACTTAGATTTGCCTTAAAAAATGGGTTGAATACTTATTGACAGAAAACAATGACTAGTTTATGTTAGACTTCATTCCACTGTGACATCCATTGTCTGTAGATTAGTGACAAAATCTCAGCCTGTTTAAAAGTCAGGCTTTTAAAGTCAGGCTTTTTAAAAGTCAGGCTTTTAAAGAGCAAAATGTGTAAAAAATCATGGACATTGAATAATTTCTGGAAACAATGTAGCTTTACATTTTAAGTTGGCGAATGTTTGGTTTCGTTTCAATTATAAAAATATGTGAGCAGTTAAATTACAATTGTTGCTTTTCTGTCCATGTGGCTTTTGCTGTCAGTGTTTTAACAAGGTATCAATTATCATTAGTTTGCTTCGGAGTCGAAATACTGTGATTTAGTGTGCCTTCACAGAGTAATGTTTATCCGGGCCTGAGGACCTCTCCAACTTTGTCTTGCGTGAAGATATGGTGCTAGACACAGTAAAGGGACTGGAGAAATGTTACTTTGATGACTAACTATGAAACAGAGGCTTTTTCAGCCTTCTCTCCCTGCCGCCTAAAAACAGCAATACAATTACTGTGAATCACTGAATTAGAGCACCTGCTAACTGGAAACGTGAACAGCCAGACATGCTGCAGGGAGCCCTGTGATCCACTAGGAGGCAGTAGACATTAATTAATAGAGTAATGCAGGTGAATTTAGCAAAGAGGCGGCATATTGAATGTAGCAGTATTTGGATGTAATGCAATACACAGTTCTAGACATGAGGCGGGTTCATACTTTTGTTGCACGTGTCCAACCACACAACATGGTGACAGGTCAAGTAATAGAAACTACCACTTCACTGAGTATTTGAAATGAAAGCCAACTTAGATGAAAAATGAAATGGATGAGACTCTTAAGAGAATGTCGGAGTGCTTCTGGAGAGAAGTGTTCGGTTTTTATACAACAGCGTTGACCAAGTGAGTGATAATCCGCGCACGTGGGCTTGAGCCAGCAAACAATCTCTTGAGGCACGCTGACAATCTCCTTTCCACTTTGCTGTCACAGGTCTCTATTCAGAAGTAATGCTTTCTATAGGATTAAGGTACCATTTCGAATGCTGCCATGGGCCCATTGACACGAAGAGGCTCAGTCAAAGGTTGTACCTGATGAACACGTTGTTCTGAAAAGGTGAGGAGAGTTGCATTGGGTGATCGAAGAATGAAACCGTCACTAGCCTCATAAGGAACAGTGGGTTGAGATAGAATGACCTCTGGCATTACTGTGTGTTCTTTTTCTTACTCTTTCCATACCTGCGAGAGTAAAATGAAGGATGAAATATAACTTTAAAAAGTGATATCCGGAGGGCCTGAGCTGTGAAATCGAGTCAGGATGAGTTGAAAAGGAACATGTCGAAAGGGAACACACCAAGCTATTATTTAGCAATTTGTTCTTCTGAAGGGCACACTCTAAATGCAAAGAGAGAACATGTTTTGCATTTTTGTAATTTTCTCAAAAGAGTTTAAGCATTTTTCATGCGAAACTTTGACTCAATAGCTTTCTGAAAAGATTATATCTTGCCCTCAATTAAGCATAAAAATGCCAGGGGGTGACATTTTGAGATGCATTAAAACGAGTGAACTTCGTGCTTATTCTGTAGAGACCTAAATATCGGATAGTTTGGAGAAATTCAGGATGAGAATGACAAACAATAATCTGAAGTAAATCATACAGCCAAATGAATGGTTCGGAAGAAGTGTTCGGGAGGAACAGATTCTGGCGGTTGTAATTTTGGCAGCCCCTGCACCTTCCACTTCCAGTCTGTCTTCCTCCACGGTGCAGCCTTTTCTGGTGTCCTCTGTACTTGTGGCCTCAGCTCCGAGTTGCTCCCTGGGAGTCCTCAACTACCTCCCACGATGAGGTCCCAAGAATAGGCAGGTGTGTAAGGGTGGGGCTGGCCCAGCTGGCTGCTTCCGGAAGATTCTGGAAGCTTCCAGCCTTTTCCGCTTAGGGTGTTGTTGTGAAGTTGATTCACGGAGTGCGGGCACATTCGTGCCACATTCGTGTCAATCCCATTACATTTGCATAAATTAACAGATGCCCTTATCCAAAGCGACTTATAGTACTGAATGCATACAGTTCTGATCAGGTCTCCTGTGGGAATCAAACCCACAACCTCTGGCTTTGCAAGTGCCATGCTTTACCAACCAACCCACTAGCATCCTTGTAGAAATAATTAGAAAAGGAAACATGAGTTTAAAAATAACATTCTCAGTGGGCTGCAGCTAATTGAGATTTTATATGAATATTTTGGAATCAATGGAAATTGTATTTAATTAACTTAACGAGAGCTAAAAGTTAAGAGTTACGTGATAGAATTCAGAACTCAAGTAGAACAGCACTGTCCTACCAGATCTGCATATATAAAAAACTGAATTAAATAAGACAATTGCATTATTTAAAACCATAAAAAGAATTACATTAGTATCCAGTCAAAGTTCCATTACAAAGTTGAATCATATTAAGTTATAGGTGGGCGGAATTTCCAGAAACCAAATAAAAAAGAGAATATGAAGTTAGAATGGTATCATTTAATGTTGAATGGACAGCATCAGATACAGCCTTTCCTCATTTCCTGAAAGTGAAGAGAAACTGAATTTCTCTCTAGCTATTATGTATCTTATAGGGGTTGAGAGTTTCATATTCCATGTCAGATTTACAAGTTCAATTCCATCCAATGATATGGTTCACCCCATATATCCAACATGACGATGTCACTCAGACGTTTTTCTCCTAACCCTGATGACTCTTTCTTAAAAGAGTTAAAAATCATCACAGAGAGGAATCCGATAGGGATAACAGCAGCTATCGACTGGAATGAGATGTGAAAAATATTTAGAATGGATAGTTACATTAGCCTGTTAAAAAAACAAATTACTATCCCAGAAAGATCTGAAATAGGAGCAAGGTGTCTTAAAACATTTCAAAAGGTGCAGAAAATCTACCCTAAATGATTCTGCACTACTCAACATTTCAGCACCTTAGCTAACTAACTTCTCACACAAACAAGTAAATTACAATACAGTGCCTTCAGAATGTATTCAGAGCCCTTTCACTATTCCACATTCTGTTGTGTTATAGGCTTCATTTTTAAACAGATCTATGAGCATAGCAAAGTGCAGAGGAACTGAAGGGATCTGAATACTTTCTGAAAGCTCTGTATGAGCCCCTGACTCTTCCATACTTTCTCTAAATTAGCCCGTGAACTGGTAACTGGAAATTAATTGAAAACACCAACACTTGGCTGTTTGGATTGTATCTTTTCTTTGTATGCCTGGTAGTTTTCACAAACAAGATATCCTTATCACCATGAACTGTATCACCCCATACCTTGCACGCACGCACGCACGCACGCACACACACACACACACACACACACACACACACACAGACCATACTTTTTTGTTATAAGGCAATTTGTATAGGCCAAATTAAAGTATAGTCTTTCACTGAAGCAAATTAAATGGAGTGGGTAACTTAGAAATTACTACTAGCTATTCCGCCACAGTCCCCAGTCTAGAGTGGTAGAAGACAATCTGACACCATACTGCTTTCACATGAGATTTGCAGTGTGTTGCCTGTAAAAACAATTAGACAGTGTGTATATATTTCTATCACTTTTGATCTCACCATTTAACACAGATTTGCAGGTATACTAACAGTTTGATACATATCAGTGGATAACTGGCAGATATTAAGGAGTTAGGGAGATTTATTAAATCACAGGATATAAAAGTTATCTGCTTTGCATTTTCATTTATTAAAAATAAATGTTGAGGCAGCACAAACACCTATTTTTTTGACTAGGTATTGTTCAAGAATGTGCAGTTCATGTTAGGAAGCTGTTGAACAATGGAAACTGTTCACACCGACCTGATGCCTACAGTACCCACCTGCATTCTGGTCAGAGTGCCTGTGAAACCTCAGGGACTACAACCAGGTCTTTAACAGCTTTTTATTTTCCCCTGGTTTTCTCCACACCCCATTTCAGATAGATGAAAACACTTTCTTAAATGGCAAAACACTGGGATCTCTGTTCGCATGTGAAAAGGGGAAATATCTCCACATTTTTAGACGACGGGTGGAGGGAGTCCATCTGGAGGGTGACGGACAGAGACATCAAAAGACCACTGCAACCAAATAGTCTTTGTCTTTGTCAGCCAAACCTGAGTCGTCCAGATAGCCACTACACCTTGCCCTCTACTGCATGATTCACCACAGTGCTGCTTGTTGGATTTCCCTCTGCTTTGTGTGATGTTGGCTGTGTGTCACCGATTCAATAAGAATGATTGTGTGCATGTATTTTCTTGTAGAGGAAGTGGTTGAACGTCAGCGCATAATCAAGTACATAATATTCATGCAAATGTTTCTCTTAAACACTGGGGCTTCACTTAGCACTCTGATGTGTGAAAAGTTATTCATTCGTCGAGTAGCATTAAGAGAAAAACAAGCTAATACAAAATACATTAAAAGACTTCCCAGCAACTGTTATCAATGTATTTGCCAAATTAGGCTGTCATTATCCAGTTTAACCTACACAAGATCTCTTTAAAGATTTCCAGAATGTAAAAAAATCCCCCAAATAAGTGGAACATTTCAGCATTCCTCAAAGTCAGGGTCACGATATCCTTGTCTCCTGCACCACTAAACGGCTGTGGGTTTGATCCCCATGGGGAGTAATACAATATATTTGCTATTATTACTGTCAGTGGCACTGGTTAAAAACAATGCTGAATTTATATATGTAAAAAGGGTCCAGAGAAGGAACAGTGGTGTGTAAAAATCTCTGGAGAACCCCAAGCTCAATCCGTATCGTTTTATCTTTTAGCCACTGCATTTTAATATAATCCCTCTTGAGTGGACTTCAAAACGACTCCCTCACACTTGTCACAGCAGCCATTGAGACCCATCTCAGGGCCAGCGACTGACCTATGTGAAGGTGAGGAGATGAGTTCAGACGGCTGAGCTCATCAGAAGAGCTCGCTGCCCTCCCAGGACTAGGTGCAGACGATGGCGCTGCTTCCTCTCTTTCGGGCCGGATGTGGCTGGAATACCAACAACTAGCTTCAATAAAAACGGCCCCCAGCATTTCGTTTGACCCTCTGATCCCGTCTCCCTCGCTCATGAATCTTTGAAGTGCTGCTATTGCCAAAGTAAATTCAACACAAATCACATCAATCTCCCCACGCCGGTAATTGCGCCAATTAATCAAGGACGTGATTCCTCTTTTGTGAGATGTTGGCGAGTGACAACCCCTCACACACCGTGTCCTTATTCTGCACATAGGATGGTGAGGCGGTAAACATATTCTGCATGTAGTATTATGGCACAATAGTAAAGCCATTCTTCATGGCCGTCCTCCTCCATGCAGATGATGCTAGGCCAATATGAGCAGCTCGTGTGGGTTTCTGGCCAAAGCTGGTGCGGTGCAAGCAGGTCAAAAACACGAGTTACAGTGACACATCTGCAACACCCGGAAGGCCCATTTTTTTTTAAGTTTGAAGTGCGATGTACATCATTTGAATAATTTCGCCTCAGCATGTCCACGGAGTCACGACTTGACTTATGTTCTCAGATCTAGGGATTCAATAAGGAGAAAGAAAGTAGTGGAAAATAGTCCATCAGTCTTGTCAATCCAATCAAAATGAACTCAGTCATATCGAGCTAACCAACTGCTCAAATTCAGATGATCCACAGCATGTCAGTTACTCAATGCATTAATATTGAATTTAAGAAAAGACACAGAGTTTGTCACAGACAGTCCTCAGCCTGGAGTACATGGGTTAAATTGGTTTTGATCGATGGGATGTAACTATTGCTTGACCACTCAAACTAAAATCTACTTCAGTATATCGTTTGCAAATTATTCCATACAGAATATCAGTCCAAGCCTCCTTCAGTGGCAGCTGTTTAGGTGATGTAAATGAAATGAAGGGTGTTGTAGAAAACAGTAATCATTGAAGGAATCGCCCCTAACCAATCAGAGTAAATGATATACCGAGTCACGTGTTTTGGGCTGGGTCTTGACAAACTCCTTGGTTTTTGGGACTATTTAGACAACCCATTGGTTTCTGATACCATTTCAGATGGTAGGTTTCACAATATCTTTTTTGTGGGGTTCTGTTGTGAGGTTCTTTTTTGTGGGCAAATTAGGTATATACGTCCTGTAAACATTCAGGGGTATTAAGATGTTACCCTATGAGGTCCGGAGCCTGCTGGTTTTCTGTTCTATCTCATCAGTATTTACTTAATGTCTAAATAAGTGCCTGATTTTTGGGTTGCAATGAAAAAATGCAACCTTCAAGGACCACATTGGAATACCAGACAAGAGATTAGGGTATAACGGTCTCAAACTGCATGTGTCCTAAAACAGTTACGGTTCCTCTGTCTTGAGCAGAGACCCTGGGGGGAGGCTTGTCTCACCGCTCAGGGGCATTGACTACACCGCAGGCCTCTGGTTGGGATAGATCTTGTTCCCATTCCAGATAACATTTCAAGTGCACCACATTTGTCCAGGGCCCTAGAGCACTCTACAGCAGATGTCATTATGGCCATTTGGGACGCAAACCCAGTAAACATAGAGGTAATTGCCTCTAGTTGTATTGATGGCGCTGGAACGTGACAGGCCGAGCCTCATCAAAGCTGACGCCTGGGCTACGCTCTGATTGACTGCAATTTCCTGGGCCCTGCTCCTAGCTCCACGCGGCAGCTCCTTCCGTCAGCTACGCCTCAGTGGCCATCTGTGTCGAACTACCTCAGTCCACATCTCCTAGAGGGAAACGATAAAATTCCCAAATAAGATGCCTTTTTTCTTTATTTTTTATATTGTCCGTGCATTAGAGGCCAGGTGGGAATACCTGAGAATTGTTTTAATTTGGTCATTGCTTGAAGAGGTGAAATAAGGACACATCCCCTCAGGCTATCTATCAAAGCGATTCTTGTTTTCCTTAAAACGTAAAGGGTTTTTACATTAATTATCTTCTGTATTTAAGTTCTAGTACCCCTTTCGTTCACTTTTTGACACTGCGTTGTTGGACAAAGAACTCTTAAGTAAGCATTTGCACACTGCTTGTCCACACCTGTTGCTTACTATGTGATAGCCTTTGAGTGTAGGTTATTCACAATGCAGAACTAGTTTCTTCTTTCCCCAGCAATTAGGAATCATTGCGAGGAAGTGGGTTCTTCATCTCCGCTAGGCAGTCAACAGTTAGCGCTAGCGTGACAGGCTTCCCTGTTGTTTTAACGGTAACTTGTAAGACTTAGTGTGGCCAAGTCTTAGTATCGCAGAAACAAAGACATTTGTGACGAGTTGTTATGCAGAGTTATTTAAGGAACTCTACCGAAAGGAAGCGTTTGGTCAATCTACTGTATGCAAGAAAGCTGCTCCTCTGACTTTTTCGCCTTAATGGAGAAATGGATTACCTCAGAGAACACTGCTACTTCAGCTGCTCGTGCTCATCTGAAGACATGTTACCAGCTACTCTGAGAGCATCTGATTGTCGTGGTGGTGGCACCGGAAAACGAATCACTCCGAAGCGACGGGTTTTTCTCTTCCCCCTTGCTCAACTGTCTGTCTCCTCTTTTGAATTCCACACTGTCACTGTCATTTGTCCACCGGAGCCTAACGATGTTTTTACATCGCGCCCACCAAGGGCCCTTGGAGAGATTCTTAATGAGCAGGACACATTGATATGCGCAAATCCTGGCGACAGCTAGCCACTCGGTGGTGGGCACCCACAACGTCCCAACATCTGCCTTCGATCCCTTTTGTTCCACCTTTTCCTTTCCTCACTTCTTCACCTCTTTCATTTACCTCAACTGAACATATCACTCCCAGGAATGATCCCGTCTGGCCGCAGGCCTATATGGTGCAATAAGACATGGTCTGTGGCTCTGCAACACTTGTGCTGGGACGTTTATTTCCCATGAGGCTATTGGAGAATATGAGAATGCCGCTCAAGATCACTTGGAGGGGAGCAGTTCATTTGCCGCTTCCGAATGACGGCACATGGCTTCATGCAGGAAGTCACACCTTGGCTCGTTTTTTTCTTTCTGATCCCCGGTTTTGGATTCATTATTGGCCCTGTGTCCGGCGCAAGCTTTACATGCACGCATGGATCAGACCCTAGAGTTCTGGCTATGCGACTATGTCCTCATGTGCATTGCCAACAGGCTCGGGCTAGGGTGCTTTCTAAGCGTTGGCCGTGTTTTTGGTTTGTGGATGATGCCACCTTCGTAGACAGCATCAAGGGGTCAAATAATAGGGTGTACTCACTCCCCCGGGGGGTGAGGCAACATCGTGGGCGCTGCATAAAGCATCATCTGTAGGTGATAATTATGTCACGGCTCCCAGTCCTGTTCAGTCCCCCTTGGGGTGTGTTAGGGTGATGTCCCAATGTGTCCTTCCAAAATGGCTGACTGGAAGGAAACCGTATTATGGCTATGACCCTGGTTCCCTGAATGAGGGCCCAGCTACTTGTTGGCCCGTGCCTTCAAGGCTTGAAGAGTAGTGGACCTTTGGAACATCTAGATGTTCTGCTAACACTGAGGGAAGGGTTATTATCCTGGCACCGCCATACCAGTTGGCATGCGTCCTCCCTGTAGACGGACTCCTCGTTGTGGATTGTCGGATCACCCCTTGGAGGTGTCTGTATCCGGTTGGAAAGGATGTTGTCCACACCCACAGTGCTGTGAGCTTGGTGATGAGTCCTGAGAGAACAACTGTGTTGAATGCTGAACTGAAGTCAATGAACATAATTCTCCAACAGGTTTTCCTTTCCTCTAGGTGTGTTGCTGGCGTGTGAATAAGCGGCGGAATTTACGTCGTCCGTGGATCTGTCGTGGCGGTTGACAAATTGTATGTAAAGCCTCTTGAAGCACTTCATGACAACAGGCGTGTGTGTGGGATTCCTTGGGCTCTGGTAATGATGACGGTCTCCTTGAAGCAAGTGGGAACTACAGCCCTTGACAGGGACATGTTGAATATGCCAGTAAAAACGCCAACCGGCGTGTTGGCACTCACTCTGAAGACCCGACCATCGACGCCATCTGGACTGGCGGCTTTGTAAGCGTTCAGTAGTGTCCCTCCTGTCACCCTCAGAGGCTGAGAGCACCTGGTCGTCTGGAGCAGCAAGAGCTTTCCTGGTTGGCCTAGTCACCCCGAGTTAACCTCCAAAGACAGATGAGACAGGGTTGCTTTAAGCTTTCACAGATTTTTCGCTATGGCCATTGAATCTTGTGCTGATTGCAGTGAAGTCTCGTGTAGCATTATATGTTTCTAAAAATGACCTTTCACTGTGGTCAATCCTGCTGTGGGACATGAGACAGACCCGAGGATTCATGGCACTGGGAATCTGTATGTGGAGAAGGAGCCTTTGCCTTCCTTGATTTACTGAGAGAAACCTATTTATAAAGCATTTCTAAAAGCATGTGCCCTGCAATGTTGTCATGAAATCAGTTTGCTCTTACTCTCGTTTTGTGATTTGAATGTGGATTTAATCCATACTTTAGCCTGGTACATTCACTATCATTTGATAGGCGATACCGGGAAGGGAAATTTGATAGGGAGACCAGATTTGCAAATATGAAGATCATTTTTTGTTAAAACAAAAGGGGATGAATTAAAAGACTATATAAGCATATTGCTTCAGTTTTCCATTGAGCAAGACTTTTTGTACTAGCATAGGCTTCATTTGGGTCTGTGGACCTGGCCCGTACTGCTCAGATAAATGTCTATTTTCTCAGGTGTCCAAACACTTTCGTTCAAAACTGATCTCCTCAGTGGAACAACGTTCATTTGCACTGGTGGAATATATACAAAATGTGCTGTAATTTTTAAGTAATTCTTCCTTTATGGATGGAAAAACACTCAAATTAAAGTTGACAGCCTGCACTTTAATAACCCAATAGTCACTAAAATCTTTTAAAATACAAGTGCTGGAATACAGAACCAAAAAGCATAGAAGTTGGCACTGAGGTCCACCAAAACTGGCCCGGATAACCAGATGTCTGATCACCTTGAACAAAGAAACCTTTTCATTACTCAAATAGATAATTCCTGTGATTCTTCCAACAAGAAGACATACTTATCCCCAGAGTGGTGACACGTATGGACCAGGGGCAGTAACAGAGATCTGTTCATTCTGCAGGGAGCTGGATGAGTTTTTGGCATATGACATACCCACAGTCTACTTAAAACGTGTGATGAATCTGTCGGGAGTTAATGGATTATTTTGTGAAGATAATAAGATGAGCAAAGGATATATCTTAAATATTACATGCACACACATAAATTAGCAATTTAACATAACTAAATATATTCTTAATCCACATTTCCACGTGTCCTCCTCTGTTTAGAACATCATACATTTATTAAGAAGCATTACAAAAACAACAAAAGGAATAATTTAGCAACAAAAGGAATAATTCTATGTAGAATATTTTCCTTCTCTTCACGCTTGAAATATGATATGGGGCTACCAACATTAAATGTAATATATTTTCTCCATGTGTCATGGTATGTTATTGAAGCCTAGGCAGGGCTGCCTACCCTGTTCCTGGAGATCTACTGTCCTGTAGGTTCTCTTCAACCCCATTTGTGACCAACGCAATTCAGCTTTTCATCCTGCTAATGATCAGAATCAGGTGTGCTAAATCAGAGTTGGAGAGAAAACCTACAGGACAGTAGATCTCCAGGAACAGTGGAATTCTAGCGGAACCAGAAATTCAGCAGGAACATACTTAAATCTCCTACATGTGTTGTGAATGTGGTTTATCGTAGGAACAGGGAAATACAGAATACACAGTTTACCAGTGAGGAGAATAGGCCAAACGGAGACTTTGGAGAGCTGCATGACAGAATGTGATAAAAACACGAAAGTCCGACAGTGGCTCTTTCACAGTGGGAGCAGCCGGTGCTCTTTCAAAGTGTGTGTGTGTTTGTGTGTGGGTGCCTGCCTATTGTGAGTGGTTGGGGTACAAGCTGCTATTTAGATGTGGGGGACTATCCACAAGGATTTGAGGGCTGGAAATGTCCACACCAGAATCATCTTTAATTAAGTACATTTGCACATGCTCAGAGTATACCAAGTTTAATGACGCTTAATGGGTTGTGTATTATCGTATAAATTAAAGTTGACATCAATACACAATGGGTAGTAAGCATATAAGGCAATGGGATATCAAAAGTGAGTATATAATGTTTATGGATTGACAGGTAACCTACAGATTTACAGTTCTAGTAAATGCAATGCAATATGCAGTTGTGCTCATAAGTTTGCATACTCTGGCAGAAATTGTATGACTAATATATGGCTGATCATGCAAAAAAGGATCATGATCATATGAAGCCATTTACTATCACATAGTTGTTTTTTAAATCTAAATGATAACTGAAATCACACAAATGGCCCTGAACAAAAGTTGACATTCCCTTGAATGTTTGGCCTTGTTACATTTGCAATTCGTGTCTGTGTATAAATAGTCAATGAGTTTGTCAGCTCTCACGGGGATGCACTGAGCAGGCTAAATACTGAGCCATGGGGAGCAGAAATTTATTTGGGGATATCATGCCATTCCAAGCCAAGCCAAGCCAAGCCAAGGTCAGGTAGATCAAGAAAGATTTCAGCTAAATCTGCCAGAAAATATGTTCAGAATACAACATTTTCTTTGGTAACCTCTGGAGAAATAGAGGCTGCTCTGGAAAAAGACGGTGTGGTTGTTTCAAGGAGAACAATACAATGATCCTTGACCAAAAATGAGCTGTGTGGTCAAATTGCCAGAAAGAAGCCTTTACTGAGCCAATGCCACAAAAAAGCCCGGTCACAATATGCCCAACAACACCTTGACACGCCTCACAGCTTCTGGCACACTAATTTGGAGTGACGAGACCTATATAGAGCTATAGGGTCACAACCATAAGTGCTGTGTTTGGTGAGGGGTCAACAAGGTCTATAGTGAAAAGAATACCATCCCCACTGTGAGGCAGAGGCTCTCTTATGTTTTGGGTGGGTGTGAGCTCTAAAGGCAGGGGAATCTTGTGGAAACTGATGGCAAGATGAATGCAGCATGTTTTCAGAAAATACTGGCAGACACTTTGAATCCCTTCGGCACGAAAGCTGTGCATGGGACGCTCTTGGACTTTACAGCATGACAATGGGCCTAAGCACAGGGGTCAATTTTTTCTTTGTTGCCATGTTTGGTTTAATGATTGTGCCATTCTGTTATGACCTCCAGTTGAATGTGAATCCTACAAGAAACAAAAGACATATGTTTTGCCTGCTCACTCATGTTTTCTTTACAAATGGTGCATATATTACCAATTCTTCAAGGGTATGCAAACTTTTGAGCACAACTGTAGACGGTCCCCTGAAGGGTTGCAGGTTTGTTTCCCATGTGGGGTCAGTACGAAAAAGCATAAAAATGAAATGTACATGCCTGCTATGTGACTTCAAATGTAAATGTGGCGATATAAGCAGAGTTCCTAGGGCAGTACAGTGCTGGTCCTAAGCTAACAGTTCGGAAGTGGCTTGAAGCACTGAGCACTGACATATTCATCTCTGCGGGACAGATGGCCAAATCCTGAAGGCCACATCACAGGGAAACAAACTGTTCAGGTGGCAGGATGTTTTTGGGCATGATTGACCTTTACTGCCAGCCCGTCCGCTGCCTGCCGGAGGAGAATTTTCAAAACAGTGGGTGACCAGGGTGGCCATGCTTCCCAAATGCCATGTTTACCATGCTTCTATTTTCCATGTAGTGCACTACGGCGCAATATTTCTCACCTGAGCCCTGTCAAACCCTGTGCACTATACAGCCAATAGCTTGCTTTTAGGGATTAGCCGACTGTATGCATAAACGAGTTCCCTAAACAGCCCCAACACATAATGATTTAAATTCTGTGCTTCGGAAACACCTCACAGTAACAATGGGAATTGCGCATCATATATCCTCTATAATTCCGCTTGGCAATTACTAGATGGCGGGTGTGTTCCTCTGAGGAAAATGGATTGGCACTGTATATCACTCCACCCACCCACACGCACACACACACAAACACACACAGAATTGGATGGAAATTCTGAAAACCAAAATCTAAAATGACTCATGTTGGATTCCTACAGTTGGACGTTTTCCACTGTTAGTCAGTGTGAATGCCAGTGAAGAGAATAGAAGGTGTAGATTCACAGGTCATTCCTGAAAGTGGGAGCCTTTTTTGTCCCTTGGATAACTAATCCACCTGCATTGCAGTTCCCAAAACATTCTGACAGGTCACCCGTCAATCCTACTTTAATTTTACAAAGATATCAACCAACTTTATCGTCATTCTAAAGGGCCAGTTATGGCAAATACTTGGCTATACAGTACTTGCTCAGTGAATGTCCAGAAAAGGTTTGTTGGGTACATTTTCATTGTGTTTAGAACATATTTAATGACTCATTTTATAAACACCAAGTGGTTACAGCTCTAGATGAAGTGTAATGAGTGAACTAACAAGGTTGAAAGATTTTAAATGTTTTACATTTCATAAGGTTAACATCTGGCAATACAGCACCACTAATGTTACTCAACACATATTCCAAATCAATTTAACTATGTGAATATTATGCTTAGGGCTATTGAGGAACCATCACCAACAACTGAGATGAGTGTGGCCCAAGTGTTATGCAGTTAAAAAATGGTTGGCCAGTGTTATCCACCCCGCTCCACAGATACTTGTCTATGCTCAAGTCCCAGGTGGCACCAAACAAACCAGTCCAGGTGCTGAGTCAAGCCTGTATTTGTGCACAGGAATTATTGTCAACACGAGAGAGAGAGGGAGTGGGAGGAAACTAAAAGCCAATCATCCAGCCTTTAGTTTTGTATCAGGTAATCTTCAGGTTAGGCCTTTGGAGTTCCTTTTGCATATATATTTCTCTTGTGTCAGTTGGTAAGTCGTATGTTTTAATGTGGCGTTGTGTGTAGTTAGCCCTGTCTCTTGTTTGTTTCCTGTAGATTTTGGCCTTGAAGAGTTTTACAGCAGGCGTGGTTCACTCCTTCATGTGAAACCCCGTTGCAAAAACAAAACACTTTGTTACAAAAATATCCCGACGTTACCATGGTTTTAAGAGGACATCAAGCCAGGATGAAAAACAAAACACACAGCAGGGTGAGTGGCTCTTGTCTCCGTTCTCAGAATGTCTCATCGTAAATTATTGTGATCCTATAACAGTAGCCCTTGCTCATTTGTAGTGCAAGAGGCGGCAGGCAGAATAAAGAGGAAGCCACTTGTAAATAAAAAGTGTGTGTGTGTGTGTGTGTGTGAATGTGTGGGTGGGTGTTCATGCCGCTAAGCTGATATACAGTATGTAACTCGTATGCAAGCCCAACTATCAGCCTGTTCACCATAAAGCACCACTGCAGTTAGCCCAAGAATGAAACATTTTCATGACTAATTTGATTAAAGTCAAATTGGCTGGCGACAGCTCTCCTGTTCGCTGCCATGGCACGTTGCTTTACCTGCATGTACGTATCAGTCCCTGTATGTTTTTGTGAGTTGAATAAAAGCAAACATTGCCAGCGGAACAGAGCACCGCTATTCAGAAGACAGCTGTGATGCATGGCGGAGTAGTGCCTGAGAGGCCATTAAATGCGATTGTTTGATGGCATCATCGCCACCAAATCAAATATGGACGTCAATTTTTGCGTGTTCACATTCTATTTCGTGACTGAAGCGGCCCGCCGTCCAATTGTGAGGCTGATTAACTGGACAAACCGATGTAAAACAGATAGGTTTGCGTGATAAACCACACACAGCGTGGAATCCATGTCTGGTTTTAATTTAGCAAGAAAGTGGTGCTGTCAAACTATTCGATTCCATACTTTCTCGGGCACTACTCTATGATGCTCCTGGCTGTACCAGAACAATCAATAGTAGACCAGTCCGAAGGAGGAGCATACAAGCTGCTTAAATGTGTATACTCATTGTAATAACGTTTATAGTCATTGCCAGAGTACAAATTTCATTTTCTATGCAGAGCACTACACAAAAGGTCATTGTTTAAATATCGACAGGCTCTTTAGGACTGCACATGGGAGCTTTGTAGAGCTTTGCTACAATCTACTGTGAAGGTAGAACAGCAGAGGACAAACCCCCAAGATGCATTGTTGTGCAAGTTATCCCAGTTTGCACGCTAAGAGGCCATGTGTAAGTCGATGACGCACTGAAGACCCATGTGGCCAATGGGAATTATTATTCTTGACCATGGACGTGAGACCCAGGGAGCCACAGGCAACCTCTGCCCTGTGAGTCATCGTATATTCACTCAACCGTTTCAAGCAGAAAATGCTTTACTAGTCGTACTGCCACTCTGATGCTACAGGTAAAACCTGCATCTGAAAATCATAGATTATATGCAGCTTAAGAATGTCTTGGGAAGAAAATGTTACGGGCACAGAGGCCTTGTAAAGTTTTCAAACTCCTTCACTTCCTCCACATTACATTGTGCTATAAACTTGACAAAGTGAAAACAAGTTTTCAGAAATGTGAGCCATTTCATTGAAAAACGGAAAGATCTCATGCCCAATGTAAGTAATTAGACCCTGGGCTGGATGCATCCTGTGTCAACCATTTCAACCAACTCTGATCAACATCTGGCCACCTTATGGGTGGCTTGCCACAGTTTCCTGGATGCAAAAAGTGTTTATCTTTTTTCTCTAGGAACAATTTATATTTTTTATATTTACAGACAAAAATACAATATGACAAATACAATAAGTGTCCAGGCAGATGTCTCCAGGTGGGGTCCAGTATTGACAGTAATTAAATATAATAATAAAACACCAAAACACAACAGATTAACCCTAACCAGAACAAGCATGGAACATTTTGAAAATAAGCTACATCACGTAACAAATTGACCCTATTTTGTTCTTTTTTTACTTATAAGGATTCCTCACACAATATAATAAATTGTCCCTGAATGTCTTTAAACTGCTCCTATGTGATTAGGGTTACTGTCTTGTATCTATCGGCACAGTTGGCAAAAAGAGGCGGATAGACTTTCCTCCAATATCTTAGACTCATGTGCTTATCTGTCGTGATGTCCTTAATGAGCCATCTTCTCAAGTTAGCACATAGTGATCAGAGTCAGAAGTTGCACTCAACATGTACAGCTTTTAAGTGAGTCGGGACCGTGTCCCAACCACCTCAAAAAGACCCTTGAAATTTGGCATCACCAGAGTATATGTGTAGGGGTTATCGCATTCCTATCTCCAGCAACTGTCTTCTGTTATTAACTTCAGCTATGTGGGGTCCAGTGCCCTTTATGTATTACTGTAGTCATTTTATATTTATCTTCCATCAGTATTTTTTCTTCATACACACTCATTCAGATTGGTTGTAGGACAATTAAGGGGTTCCTGCCCATTTTGACAGTATATTTATGAGTGGCCTCAAATATTGATTCATAGACAGTTTATACTTATAATAGAGATACTATACTACTAGGATTGTATGTTATTTACACATAAGCATATCCATATTTACATAAAAACATTATAACACCATGAATACATTTATTTGATTTCATTAAAAGATTACTTTGCAGCTCCAGAAAGAATTAAGAGACCACTGCACCTTTTTCTTTCCCCTATTTCTATGCTTTCTAAAAAAGTTGAAAGGAAAGTTTTGATTGAGGAACAGAAGTGTTCAATTTGTCTCTTAGTCTTAACCCTTCTGTCCCTCACTCAATATCTCCCATTTCCACTTTATTGGAAAGGAAAGAAAAAGGCGCAGTGGTCTCTTCATTCTCTTCACTGTCCACTAGCAGGCGCTGACAGTTAAGTGCAACTTTTATAGATTGTAACTGAAATCTGGAACCGGCTCCAGATACCCAACCCTATACTTCTGATCCTTGGCCCGTAAAGCCACGGGCCCATTCATTTCCGCTGCCACGGCCGTGTCTCAAAAACTTTTGAAGCAGTGCTCCAATATAGGAATAGTTCAGAATGCACAGCTCCCTCTTGAATGTCTTCAACCCTGCTGCACCGCGTTTTTTTTCCCTCTTGTCTAATTTATGTATTGGCGAACATTGTTAGTGCTCTCACAGCCTCTGGGGTCATTGCTAACATCACTACAGAATACTAATGGGATGCAAATCCTCTTAATTATGTCATGTTTATTCCTCTTCCCCTTAAGCCAGTTGCACTGCAGCGTCTATGTCATTATTTAGTAGAGTGAGGACTGAGGAGTGGGCGTATACGTGACGAACTGGAGTAAGAAGCTAGCAAGGAAATGGAAATACATGCCTTTTCTATCAGAACATCCTATGTGGTCTATGGACTTGCTGAATGTACAACAGGTTTCTATCATCCGAGCTTTAATACATTTTGTGATGGAAATGTGTATTTAATGCTTTATGCTATTGTGTTAAATATATGTATGAAAGTACAAGTACTTTTGAATTTCAGTGGTTGAAATCTACATTACCTGGTGGTAACCGGACCACATAGCGATATCATGCAGTGATTTTTCTAAAATGTTTACACTCGGGAAAAAGACCTGCAAGTTCCTGGGCATCTGTAAAAACAAAGCAGTACTGCCTATTTTTGAGACTGCCAGAAAATGTCTGCTTCTGATGAGTGAAAAATCTCCACACCTTCAAGAGGGGTAACAGAATGTGACAAGGAGGTTGGTCTCCAGTCAGGCTTTAGGCTTCATAAAGCCACAGATATTGGGTTACCCTGGCTAGCCTGGGTAACACAAATAGGAACATTGTTTAGACAAGTCTAATGGCTCTATTAAACAACGACAACCATGTCTACCCACGAGTCGGACACATTAAGACCTGAGTCTCATTCACGTGTTCCCTGTGTGCCCTGGGAACACGATCAAACAAATGACACATTAATATAGAAATATAACATCCAAGAAACCCTAGACATACACAGTTAAAACATAGCCATTTGTGAATATAGAAATCCTTAACCATTAAAACAAACTGACCCAAGGGCTCTAAGGCATCCAAACACAGTATGCACGGGATACCATTCCAAACCTTGGGCGCTAAGCATGAAATAGCTGATCTACCAATCTCAGTGTTTACCAAAGGGGTCAGTTGGAAGTCTATGGAGAAGTGCTCTGTAAACAGAGAGTAGTTCAGCATTCTACATATCTCTAATGACGTCCAGACAACCTTCTGGTAAAGGATGGATTGATGAGGATTAAAAATGTCTGACGTAATAAAACAAGGGGCGCTTTGAGTTAATTGATCTCAGGGTCATGTCTATTGCCCTTTGGAATATACTAATCTCCATAATCAAGAACAGGTAAAAATGTTGACCGAACAATTAACGTCCAACTAGTCAGGGAGAAGGATGATTTATTTCTATAAAAGGATCCCACTTTAAATAGAAGCTTAACTTGCTCCGTTACATGTTTCTTGAAAGATGTATCACTGTCTGCCCAAATACCAAGGTTCAATTACGGAACCATTTATTGAATAAAGATACAGTCCAGTAGAAATTGATTTATAGGACTTTGAGAAAAGCATGTATAACCACTATTGTGCATAATTATGCTTGAAACACTTCCAGACACTCATAATTAGGTATCCAGGGAGACAGAAATAGCACCCTGAACAGTGTGTGGTGTGGTGGATCTCCCTGCAAGGGGTGGCTCTCACAGACACCAGGATATTAGCTGGGTCTAGTGTACTTCATCAACTTCCATAACTAAGAAAGCCTTTTTGCAAATCTCTGAGCTAGCCTTTAGGTTTCATCCTGGGATTAAGTTGCAAATACACATAAAACCTCAAACATCAATAGTTTGTCTTAGTAGAACCACCCAGGTCTGAAAGGTGTTTAGGTTTCTGTGGACTGATGTGGAATGCACAACCCCTTTCCATTCCATTTAAGCGTAACTTTTCTGTGCGTTTGGTTGGTAACCCATGTTGATAGTAGGTTGTATTCAACAGTCACTACATACACATTTCATTGACTGTACAATCAAACCATTCTACTACATGACCATGTTATCTCTGAGTTAAGCATACGACTAGTGTTGCACTACCACTTCACCAGTCCGTATGGCTTCCAGGCTAAAACAAAATGCAAATGAGTAAGAATTTCCACAAATTGTGTAATAGATACTATGAATGATTTAGCCACAGATAAATATTGAACAACTAAATTATTTAAATTACAATGTTACACAGATTTGTAAGCCACAGACTATCACTGACAAGCATTTGAAATTGGGAATTTTGTATATTAATAAAATCTGAATAAAACACCTTTTAATTAACAAGCTAATTGACTAATCCATCTAATCAAAAAGTCTATGTAGTAGCATCTAACTGCTAAATAAAATGGCCTTCTAAATGCTTGTACCAAGTAAAAACATTTAGGTAAGCAATGAATTCCAAAATGTTCCTTAAACTAACATTCAGTTTATGTGTACACTGTTTTATATTTCTGGCAAATGTAATTCATGTTTTGCCACAGTTTCCTGGGCTGCGAATGCGAATGAGCCGGAAAGAGAAGAACAATCTCGGTGGATCGGGAACCAGGTCAAGTGGTTGGTATATAATAAATAATGCGACCGTAAACACTTCTTGCTTTCCATAGGCAAATCCTAAAATATCCCAGGCATTTCCTAGCATAGGTTGTGTCTTCAGGCTGTTGACGTAGAGATCTGGGATTCACTAGGGGCGGAATGAACAATGTGATAACGTTCTGTGTGACACTGCGAGAATGAGTCATTGTGATGGTGTAAACACAGACACTGAACACAGATCCTCGTCGCCCTCTTCGTTATCTTGTGAGGACAACCAGACAACCTTTTCAGACAGACTTTGTTCATGTTAGTTAATCAGCTGTATTATTAAACTGGTTTGTAACGGATCGTAGATGTAGGACAGCAGGGAAAGAACTGAGGTAATAACGGCCAATGTGGGTTCAGCATTCAAAGCCCCCTCCCCCCAACACACCCACACATCTTAACATAAGAAGAAAGGATAACATGTCCAAGACTGCAGTTGAGTCACGCAACCACAAACTCTGCACTGGTGCTTGACTTGCTCTGAAATAGGCACAACACTAATTTTGGGTGCTGACAAGACAGTATTCCACAGGTGCAGTATAATAGTGTCCTACGTAGGGAATAGGGTACCATTTGGGATGGAGATGACGGTATTGATTACCCCATCAGTCAATGGTCGAAGTCACACTTAGGGTCACTTGACGACACGATCCTCCTTCAAATGGAGCTGTCAGGCCGCTACCATATTTATTACTATCAGCCTCCTGTGTGAGCAAACAGCTCAGCCGGAAAAACGCTCCTGTTTCACATTTGTATGTTTTATTTAAACGGGATGAAGAGGTGTTAACAGGAATACAGGTTGGAATAAATCCAGGTTGCTGGACGAGAGTTAAAGGTAAAGTTGCTGCAATGCCAGACACGTTTGGTGTAAACAAACCCACTGCGTTTGGGCAGAAGAGTGTCATGCCAAGCGTGAAGCGTAGATTGTGGGGCATTATGGCTTGGGGCAGTTTTTATTCCCCGGGGGGCCTTGTAGTTGATTCAACCATGAATTGTTTATTGTACCAGAGAATTCTAAAGGAAAATGTGAGGCCATCCTTCAAAGCCAAAACTGAACTGAAAATGTATCTTGCAACAAGACAAGGGTCCAACACTCAAACAAATCACACTTGAGAAAATCTAAAAACACAATGGCTCAAAAATAAGAAATGGGGGGGGGTTGGGAAATGAGTCAAGCCCAGAATTTAACCCTATAGAAATTGTATGGGGTGACTTGAAGTGGGATATACATGTATAAAAAGCACTCAAACACGACACAGCTGAATCAGTTCTGTAAGTGGGAACATTTCTCCCGGTTGATGTAAGATTCTGTCTGACAGATAAATGCCTATATTATTCCTGCCAAAGGGGCGCACACCAGCTATTAATGCCTTTGTAGGGCTGTGAATATTTTTGCTGCAGAAAGAAGTTTCTTTTATGTAGATGTTTGTGAAATAAATGCTTACAAAAATGAAAACATTCTGCATTGCTTGTTAACTGAAGTTATTGAAATTAGGTTGTTTTTGCCAAAGAACACCAGCTGTTTTAGTCTTGCGTCTCACTCATCTTCATATCTCTGAGGCTGCTTGTTGGCGGTCGTGTCCGCTGGTCTACCTTTAATGAAGTAGACTGAAGAAAGAGGGGGATGTGATTGAGCTCAAACAACCTGATAACACAGAAGCCTCAGAGTGTCTTCATCACCATTTTATTCATGTTCCCACAGGATTGGAGTGGAAGAGAAAGCCCAAAATTGCATTCGATAAAATAAAAATTGCATTTCAACCTTTTTATTGCCATGCTCTCTTGCTTAATTGAAAATCCTTTTGTCAGTTATTATAAATAGCCCCGTTTACAGGTTGGCAAGTCATTTTTTGTGTCAGAGACAAAGTGGTAGCATACGAAGAACCTTCTTATCAAACAGTTCCAGCTCCTGGCAATCTCAACAATTTATGACCGATAAGTGCTTCTTGTGATACTCCAAGGTCTTCTGGTACCTAAAAGGGTTGTTTTGCTGCCCCAATAGAATTAATTAAAGAATGCTGTTGGATTTCAGGAAAAAGAGATTCAAAAGAGGTTTTTCTACATGGAACACTTCCTTCAGAGTGTACAGGAAAAGTTTCTGCAAGTGTATAAAACTCATCATGAAATAATTATACACATAGTCAACCTCATTTCAAAAGTGCCCTACAGTAAATAGAGAATGATGTGCCATTTGTTTAATACAAGTCATTTTATGTAAGTAATTCAGTAGACACTCTCATCCAGACTGATTCTCATTAGTAAAACATACACTTTTGTGCTGGGCATCTTCCTGTGGAAACTAAACCACCAACCCTGACGCTGCAAGTACCTTGTTCTTCCAACTCAGAATCACAGCATCACTTCATACATATCCACAGTGCCTATTTTATATGGGTACCAGCGGATTATGTAATTAGAACTAATCTAATGAGAATAGCATCTGTTTCACTGGGGTCGTGATGAATCATCCAGGGAGCATTAAAACACAAAGGTCACCGACGGACGCGGGTGAATTATTCCGTTGGATGATTTCGTGCATTATTCAATTTCCCTTCATTGGACCTTTATTCAAATGAAATCCGAGAGGCACTCACTCGGCCACAGACGGACGGGGCTGGAGTCTTACAGGAGGACGGGTTCTGCCCTTACTGAAGTCCTGGGACACGAGATGGGGAGTGACGGAACTCAGAGTCAGCCAGGGACAGACTGGCATTTCTAACACATCAACCCGTTTTGTCCTGTGAGGACTCCACAGCCTCCTGCCTTTGAGGCCAGGGGTTGGAATCAATTCAATGAAAATACAATTTTCAATGAACAGAAAAGGCGCTGATCTCCAGTGTTCCGGAAGTGAATGGTAACCAGTTAATAACAGTCTTTTAGATGCTTTTTTTATCCAGTCCCTCACAAATGTGACACAGCGTATATGCAAAGCACTCCCTATGTCACTCAAACACCTCGCTACCTGCCAGTATTTTAAATGGCTCAATTACTTCCAGAATGTTAATATATGTAAAAAAAAAATTACAAAAATTGACTCAACACAGTTAATGCAAATCATATCACAATGGCCAGCGCATCAAGCCAAGCTTCTTTTATGTCAATCTCCCCCCTCTCGCAAAACGTGTTGTATCACATGTCCTACACGTGTCTGTCAATCAAGCATGTATGCCCTTTCCAGAACAAGCTGCTCGATCCGCTTCGGTTCTAGTATTTGTTTTGGTACCTGCAAAAAGAAAATACACCTTTAAAACGTGGATTCTGCCAAGCTACCCAGGTTTTGAACACGACGCCACCTACGGCTGTCCTCATCGCTGACGGCTGTTGTATTGTGGAGAGGTCAACAGGCTGTTGGCCTTGTCAGTCAGAACAACCTGACTTGAGGAAAAAAACACCCCTGGAGATTTAGGGCTCAGCTGTTAGTTTTAACAAAATTTCACAAAGGCCAACATCACAGCAATCACAAAAAAGGCACACCAGCAGGTACCAGCTGTGGCAGCTGAGGAGAGAAAAGCACCCCAGTCTGTCTTCAACCGGCTTTAAACTTCAATGGCAGAAGCCACCCTCATCTCCACGGCGACCGCTTAGTTCGGTTCTGTCTGCTGAAGGGGTCAACTGCCACACTCTTGAAAGGGCACCTCCGTTGAGGTCCTAATGTTACTCAATGGCTACAGTAGTGCACAGGCCAGATTGTTGCTGACCCCTCCCACACCAGTCACCCCCGGTTTAAAAAATTATCCGTCGGGCAGAGACCGGCAGGCAGTACGGGTAAATTAGGACCAAAACATCTTGCCACCTGAAACATTTTTTTCCCCTCCTCAACCAGCCATCTGTCCCACAGAGGCTAACAAGAAAATGCTCATCACATCAAGCCAGCTCCAAACTGTGAAACAGCTGTGTTATACCGTAACGGGGCTAGACACGTGGAATTTGATGCTTCATTAGGACTCCTAAAATCTACATGGATACATGCTTTTTACTGGAACTATACTATACACCATGTGTATAGGTACTGCAATTTATAGGACATACTCTTACTGCTAACCTCTAGCCAGTTCCTCTGCTAACTACCCACTTAATATAATTGTATGTCAATGAAAGCTCGAGGAAGCCATTGTGAGGCTTAAAAATCTGAACATCATTCAAAAACCAATGATCTGTTTGTTGGGACTTTCCAGCTGAATAAAGGTTGCATGTGAATGATCGTGTGGAGTACACCTTTAAGATAGTCTCCGAAAAATGCAGGTACAAAATAAATTATTCAATACTTAAAAACAATTTCCACGGTTGGACAAACTGAAGACAAACAATTTTGAAGAGTCCTCCCAATATCCCTGTTAAGAGAAACTGATGCCAATGTATTGGTTTACCTTCTGCAATTTCTTTACATCATCCAGAATATTCCTATATTCACGCCTAAATCCATTCAAAATCAATTGGACTCCATCATCCATTCATCTGGGATTGTAACACAAACAGGATAAAACGGATGGAGGATTGGCTCCCAAAATGTACGATGAATCTTAACAACATCCGTGCTGTCATGTTTTGGCTTGACAATTCTCCGGCTCCATACAGCTGGCTTAAGACGGAGCTTGAGGATTTGTCACCTCTTTTCATTTTATATTCATAATCCCATTACATATAGCACACTGGATCTGGAAACTAATTACAAAGGAATCTTTACAGCCTTTGCTTCCTTTGACCGAGGGAAACTTACAGGGTAAAATGGGGTAAACGCCCCCCTCCACATGCTTTCAAATATTTGTTTTTCTCTGGCTGCCACTGGAATTGAAAAAACAAAATGGCTCTTGTTAATGGATTTTAAAAAATTTAAGTAGTAATATGTGAAAAAAAGGACTTAATTGTATTATTTTGGAACCACTTAAGTTTTCCTTTAGCACAACAAATAGTTTTAAAACAATGGTAAAAGTATACTTGTGTTAAAATGAACCCACTTATTTCATGCTTTAATGTACAATAGGGCTGTAGCAGGTCACATTAGGCCTGTAACAGTTCACATTAGGCTTGTAACACTGCACATTAGGCCTGTAACAGTTCACATTAGGGCTGTAACAGTTCACATTAGGCTAGTAACAGTTCACATTAAGCTTGCAACAGTGCACATTAGGCCTGTAAATGTTCACATTAGGGCTGTAACAGTTCACATTAGGCTAGTAACAGTGCACATTAGGCCTGTAAATGTTCACATTAGGGCTGTAACAGTTCACATTAGGCTTGCAACAGTGCATATTAGGCCTGTAACAGTTCACATTAGGCTTGTAACAGTTCACATTAGGGCTGTAACAGTTCACATTAGGCTTGTAACAGTTCACATTAGGCTAGCAACAGTTCACATTAGGCTTGTAACAGTTCACATTAGGCTTGTAACAGTTCACATTAGGCCAGTAACAGTGCACAAGCAGTTGTTATGGATGAAGATCAGAACTGAGTTATTTTATATAAATAAAACATGTAATAAATTGTTGAATTGTATATGCTTTTTTAAAATGTGTTCTATATTGTTTTTCAAATGTTTTCTTATTCATGTTTTTTTTGTTTGTTGTTGCAACACAAGGCACTACTGCAAATGAGACCTCGGTCTTAGATGGTTTTCCCTGTATAAATAAAATAAACATACTCATAACCGCACCGTGAACGTGAATTAATATATATCATTTAAAAAAAATAGTTGCACATTGAATGTTTCTTAAAGGGGAATTACCAGGGAAAATGCATACAGGGTTGTATAAATAATTCAATTCCACAGACTCATGTGGATTTAAAGTTGAAAAGCCTTTAATGTGCTGGCACAAAAAGACACTGTAGAGTTGTACAGACAGTCAACAAGGCCTTCATAAGCCCCCATGAAGATAAATGAACACGCGCAGCTCCTGCTGAGTATTCTCTGAGAACCCGGTTCCCTCCATAGGTATTATAGGCCCATTTGGGAAACAGAGTTCTCTTTACAGTTGTAATATTTTACCTTTATAAGGCTGTAAAGAGGAAATAATGCTCTTGTCTTGCTAGTGATGCGAAAACACGCGAAATGAAAACAAATGACGTCTGTTTGAAATTTACACCGTGCCAGACCATTGCATTAATCTCCCCGATTTCAACGCTTTTCTGAGTAGTTGTGTGCGAAAAGAAAGAGAGCAAGAGAGGGAGAGCTAAAATGGCAGGGGGGTGAAAACATTACCAGTAATACGCCATATATATTCTGCAGGAGTACATCGATGATGAGCATCACAGCAGTATTTCATAGTGCAGAAAGATGTGAATGTCAGCGAAAGAGTCATTCAGGGCAGGGTTGATACTTAAGATTTGACAAGGCCGTCCTTTTCTCCTGTGGATCTAAATGGCAAATTGCAAACAATTGATAATGCTAAGGAGTATTTTTTAATCCCCCTTCTGACATTTCCTGACATGGAGATATCTGGGATTGATAGGCATGGTTACTGAATGGCATCTTAATGATCTGTTTGTACTGTCTAACCTTGACAGGATTAGGTGTGTGTGTGTGTGTGTTAGAAAAAGGGAGTGTGAGATTTTCATGCAATATGTATGGTAGGGCTCCTTAGTGACTGCTCAATCACTCCTGCTACATTATACTTCCTGCTTTGCGTGATATTTCACGGTATCCTTTGTATAATATAAAAGTTCTAACTAAGGGCGGGTTTACATTTTGTACATTTTGAACCATGCTGGTGTAAATTAAAACGCTATGGAAATGATTCTGCAAGCTAAAATAAGTCTAAGAATAAATCTAGTTTTATTCTGTCGCTTGTAATAAAAAGAAGCCCTAAACCTTGTTTCACATGTCAGAGAAAACCAGTCTAGTAAGGTTTCTGCTCTTATGCTAATTTCATGCTTTTCTTAACATTTTACAGGCATACTTAACGTTGTGAAGTTTTATAGCAAATTAAAACATTGAACTCTTTTTGGGGTGTTCAGGACATAATGTCTTTAGGAGGTGGATTTGCTTCACCACTGTTAGAAATCAGCCTGGTCGTATAGTGGAAAATAATAACTCACGTACCCGGTTGTGAAGGGAGAGTAGATCATTGTTTATTGCAGCATATTGATAGTCTGTTCATGAGGTTACGGACCTGGTCTTCCTTACACAACCTCAATCCCATCTCACCCAGTCTCTTCTCACTGTAATGTTGGTTACAAGCTGTTATATACATTAAGGGGCGTGTTTACCTAGCAAATCCAAGACAGTAACCCCCATGCCAACTGGTCAATGTAAACATTCCTGTGGTTACCAGAGCGCAACCTACAGAGAGATAATCTAAACAGAGGTTTCCTGTTATTCTCATTATCTAGGCACATTCACTTCTAATGACACGTACATTCCTATTGTAGTTGTTAATGCTCAGTTCCCACACCACTAACGGTGAAGACTTGATATTACTGATTTTCCATAAAGAATTACATAAATTTTTGGACATTATACTTCTCCAAACCCTCTTTAAGTTCATAGAAAACTTAAACATCATTTCCAAAGACATGAACCCTGTATCTCTGTCATACACCTTCACATTTCATTACTCTTTATCAAGCTTGAAGACTGTGAAAGATCAGACAGGTCACACAGTGCACTGGTATGAGGGACTCATCCCCACAACTTATGGGCTGTGAGCTCAAGGTCAGCGCCGTGATCTAAGGCTGCAATTTATGGAGGTGTATCGGAACAAAATCATGTATCTACTGACATCAATTGATATTTCCTGAGGTTATTAAGCCCATTGACCCCTAATTAATGTGTTTAATGTCTTTGAACCTGTGATGGTAATAGCTGCGTAGCCATTAAATTATTGTGTAAATACTTTGCATGATATCCCAAACATTTGCCAAATAAAAGGTCATATATGATATGAAAATGTAGATCACAAAATGATATATATATTTACAGATCTGGAAAAATTTAAGAGACCACTGCACCTTTTTCTTTCCTTACCAAAAAGTTGAAAAGGAAGGTTTTGAGTGTGGAACAGAAGGGTTACAATTAAGAGACCACGGCAAATTGAACGCTTCTGTTCCTCACTCAAAACTTTCCTTTTCAGCTTTTTGGGAAAGGATAGAAAAAGGTGCAGTGGTCTTTTTTCCAGATCTGTATATTTCTATGAATCAAGCAGACAATCAGCAAATTACAGCTTTTAAAAGTTAAGAACGGCATCAAATTTCCTTAGTCTTGGAAGTCATCTTTCATCAGCTTATAAAATAATGACACTATGTTCTGGACAGCACAACCATATTTTATTTTGAGAATGAAAGAAGTGTGAAGGCAAGCCAAAACCAATGTCATTTTCTAATTTGAGTGAACCAGGCTACAGCCTAACAATATTGATGAAAACTTGTTTTAGAGTAAGGGAGAGGTCATCATTCAGATCGTTCTCTTCTGTGTGTCTAGGTTTGGACCTCTACTGACATTTGCACACACTGACCACGATCTGTAAACAGAGACAAACGATTCGCCTGGAGTGGTTTATGTACGTGTCCCAAATCAGACCCTATTCCATTTATAGTGCATTCTGGGAACTGTGACCTCTAGCAAAGTAGCTGTGAAATCTTCCCGGACTTGGCCAATAAAAAGTAAATCCTGAGATGTGAGTATCCCGCTGCTATATGCCATTTAGGTCACTTTAACCCTAGATGTAGAGGACAAACTGCCATCCTTGTAGGTCCTGGCTGGATATAGCCTTGGCCAGGACTGGAAGTCAGATGAGGGTGTTAGTGGGAAATAGGCAACACATTCATCATACATTTATCAGTGAGGTTTTCTTAAAAAAAAGAAACCAGTGACTGCCTCCTTTTTCTACATACTTGAAAATAGCCAGAACCTATATTAGGGCAGTCATCAGGAAATTTCAATCAACTGAAGCTGTGGTAGAGGACCTGCTGTAAGTGCACTTTGACCTCACGCCCCGTGGGGAGGTTGGTTCGAGAGGTAAAAATATTTTAACAGGAGAGCCGTTAGTCCCAGAATTTGTTGGCATCTTGGGGTCACAATATCTCCAAAACTACTATTAGACATCCAAATTGATTGGCTTGAGGTTCAGGTCTTACTGTAGTTTCTTTAGCCTGTGGTTGTGTTGTAATGGCCATTGCATATGTGTTGAGAAGTGTTCACCTGCCTCCTTTATATTCCTCCCTTATATTTCCTGTCTCCCTTCGGACCATGGAACATTAGCTGTCTAGGCACGTAAAAGCTGTTGTATTTCCTCTGCAGGCCCGTCCCTCCCTGCCCTTCTAGTTACAGGATATGAAAGATGAGATCACAGATGCCGAGGCAGTCGAGGGACACGGAGACCAAAACAATGGAACTGATGTCTATCAGCAGCACCAGGGCCTCTCGGAACCAGAGGGAGCCATTCAAGGCATCCCAAACCTCGGACTGCATCCCAAACCTCGGACTGCATCCCAAACCTCGGACTGCATCCCAGACCTCGGACTGCATCCCAAACCGGAGATCTGGTCAAAAGGTGGGCACGGTTTAGGGAACAGGGTGCTATTTGGGACATCCTATTATGTAGTGCCACAGCCATTTGGTCCCATGTTCACCCACCCCTACTACACTGAAAACAAATAACCTGGAGGAAGAGGCAGAGCAGACCACAGCAGCACAGGCCGTGCCTTGTTTCCAAGCCGCAACACACAAACATTTCAGTCATTCTCTTCCGCTAAGCCTTTATTTCTCCTCAAATGTATACATTCTTACAGTAATGTTTCTGTAAATGTCTTCTCACAAGAAAACAGCTGATATTCCCTAATGGAAGCCTTTCACATTGAAACGTCTTCAACAGGAATAATGACAGACCGTGTTTGGCCTACGATGCAGCTGCCACCCTATTTTTAGTTTTTTGAGTAGGTAGCCCTACGTCAAAGAGAATCAACTGGAACCAACTCATTTTCCGGCCCTGTCAAGTTCTGTCTTTTGATTTCTGCCATGTGAGCCACATCCTTCACGGCCAACTCCAGAAACCTCCGCAGCACTTTGAAGTTGAAAGAACTGGAATGACACGCGTGTGGCTTAGGGGCCACGCCGGCTCCCGGAGCGCCTCCTCTCAGGCGTCGGTGGTTTTGGAGGCAGAGGAAGGCATGAGGAGAGGCCTGATCCTCCACATGTAGAGGACAAACAGAGGGAAGTCTTCAGACAGCCGGAGGAAGGTGTGCTCCTGGCTGCGCTGCAGGGCCCCCAGATCTGGGCTCCAACGTTGGCTTGTACCACCTGTAAGCCCTGATGGTCCCTGGCTTGCCTGAAGAAGCTGCTCCAAAAGCCAGAACAGGTAAAAGGAGTTCTCATACAGGGACACGTCAAACTGTCTGGGCCCCTCGCTGCTTTCTCCCTAAAAAAACAACACAATTTAAGTAACAACTACCAATTATAGAAAAGCTGGTCTAACTATTCTGCTGTCCAACACTTTAGGTACTGTATATAACACTGGGAAGACCCCAAAACTTGGCTAAAATAATTTAACATCTAAATAAATGAACGACCAATAAAAATATAACCAGCCACATCTGAATAGTTACAACATAAATCCTGATCAAGTCCCAGTCTTGTGTAAACTTACTTCCACCTGCCGACATACAGGCTATAACCCACCCTCTGAAAACAATGCAGGACTGGGACAGCTTAAAGGCACATTCCAGTTTTTACCATGTTAGACTTCACTTCCCACATGCTCTGAGTGTTGTAGCATCTGGCATGTGCATGCAACTTGACAGCCAAATAAGCCCCAGAAATGGAACCTGACCAAAACAACTGTCTAAACAATGCTTCAACATTAAAAGTGGAAAATTAGGTTGCCACAAGACGGAATATCCCTTTAATGGCTAATGCGAGGCTATTCCAGTTTCCATTAAGAACGAAAGACAGTGCCCCACCATTGGCCTTGGGAACCTTGCGTTGTGGACATTGGTTCTCGCATTGTGGCTAAGGCGACCGTTCCTTGTGTAACATTATCTATGCGGTTACCATAGATACGAGGCGGTTGTATTATCTACGGAGGTAACGTTTCTGATGCAATATTCTTTGTTATGTTGGAAACATTCCAGAACTCAGTAGTTACTACACGATTCCAGGCTATATTCAGCAGGTATCCCATTATGTTGTGAGGTAGTACTAAAGTAGCATCCGTTTCTTCAGGTTTGCTGACAGCCTACTGAACTATTACCGACGGCCATTTGTCTTTACCAAAGGTGCAGAACGTTAGGCTATATCATTTTACAGGCCTCCATGAAGAGTAATAACATAATATGCTGTCTGTGTATGTGTGTGAGTGCATTTACGTTTGTGCGCGGTCTGTGGATGTGTCACCCTACCCGACAGACAGCCACAGTAGGTGTCTGTCGGTCATGGTGACAGGTAAGTGACAGGATGTGTCATACGTTCACCAGCCTGACTCATTTAAGAACCCATTGGGGCTTGATCACGTCCATACAGCACCTCCCTGGGGTGCAATTGCCCTTTGTTCTCGGTAAAACGGGCGCTGCCATGAAAAACACCCTCCTTAAATTTCTAGCACTCACATAACATTTCAGGGTTGCATCGGTGGCAGATAGAAACTAAAAGTGAATTTCGTAAACTTCACGGGGTGCTGAGACCGCGGCCACCTGAGTACCCCCACATCCCGAGGCCATGACGTGATTCATAACGCTTATAAATGTTTCACAATGCAATCTATTCTCCTAATGGGTTGATTTATAGAAAACAAGATGGTAGAGTTGGCCATTAATATTGCAACAGGATGGGAAATTAAAATGTAGAGGAAGTCTTGAAATGAACTGCAACACATGGATCAGTGGGGTTTCTGTAAGAATGTCTGTTTCTACTCTGCTCTCAGGAAGAAGGAAATTCCAGCTACTTTCTGCAAGACCTTTGCATGGTCTCCTGGTGTTCCTTTCTTCAGTGACAAGTCCACTTTCAACACCCGGAGCCCTCCATGTGACCTCGTTCAACACCCGGAGCCCTCCATGTGACCTCGTTCAACACCCGGAGCC
>JACXGJ010004970.1:0-41956 GCA_016801105.1 Esox niger
TTTATGTTCAATGTTTCCACACGGTCGTGTGGTTCATTTTGGTTGCTAGCCGTAGGCTATCTCACCCAGTCCTAGTGTCTACTCTCAGTTTGTAAGTTTGTTTCTTTTGTTCATTCTTCATTAAAACCAGTATGGATTATTTCCAAAACAGCCGTTCTGCCTCTGCTCTTCTGTCCTCCTACACCGGACACTATGACAGTATTCATCTATTGTACTATGCTAAGCCAGTACCATCAGCAGTTTGGTCCAGGATCACACTCTGTCAGCCCTAGTGTCTGGTGGCTTTTAGCTTTTTCCTTTTAAATTAAGACCTAAACAACCAGGTGATGGGAGTTGCTAATTAATAAATTACTTTAATCAATGTGGCTCCATGTATGTAGCAGCAAAATCCTGCAGATATTCTGATCCCTGAGGAAAAGTTTGCCACTTTACTCTTGTTCCGGTGTTGAATGAGGTTTTCAATGTCGCTTTCAAAAAAGTCTCCACAAAATGTTTACTAATCTTCTATTTAAACATTAGGTTTTCTATTTGGAGAGTTGAAAGTGAGTGGGAGAAAAGTACAAAAGAGTTCCATGTAATCAGTAGTTGAAAATTCAATGTGAATGCTCTTTTTCTGGAATCTATACATTTGTAGATGTCTGTAGATGTGTTTGCATTTTTTATGCTTTAACCCCTATTTAACATTAAGTCACAGCACATTTGGCTAATAAAAGATATATACATACAGTCCCCTCCAAAAGTATTGAAACAGTGCGGCAAACACCTTTGTTTTTGTTGTTCACTGGAGACATTTCGGTTAAAGATCCAAAGATGAGTATGAGACAAGAGTTCAGAATATCAGCTTTAATTCCCTGGTATTCACATCGAGTTATGTTCAACAACTCAGGCAACAGACCACAGACCATGCATTGTTTGCACACGCCCATTTTTCAAGTGAGAAAAAGTATTGGAACATGTGACTGACAGATGTTTCTTGGTGCCCAGGTGTTGCCTTTTAGGTTGATTGTTCAAACATTAAATAGCTCTTTATGGCTAGTCTAAGTTTGCATCCTTGGTTTAAACATATATATACACTGCATTTGTTGTTAAAGAGTATAAACCAACATTAAGACCAGAGAGCTTTCTATGAGAGAAAAGCAAGCTATTGTCAAGCTGAGAAAAGGAAAATCAACCAGAGCCATTGGACGAACATTGGGCATAGCAAGCACAACAATTTGGAATGTCATGAAAAAAAAGAAACTACTGGTGTACTGAGCAACAGACATCAAACAGGTCAGCCAAGGAAAACAACAGTAGTTGATGACAGAAATATCATGAGAGCTGTGAAGAAAACCCCCAAAACATCAGTAAATGACAACACCAACAACCTCCACAGTGCAGGGGTGAAGGTATCACAATCCACTGTTTAAAGAAGACTCAGAGAGCAGAAATATAGAGGCCACACCACAAGATGCAAACCAATCATCGGCAGTATGAATAGGAAGGCCAGATTGAAATTTGCAAAGAAGTACAGAGATGAGCTGCAAAAGTTCTGAAACACAAGCTTATGGACTGATGAGACCAAGATTAATCTTTAGCAAACTGATGGAAAGGCCAAAGTGTGGAGAAAGAAAGGAACTGTTTAAGATCCGAAGCATACAAGCTCATCTATGAAGCACGGTGGAGGTAATGTAATGGCTTGGGTGTGCATGGCTGCTTCTGTAACAGGCTCATTAATATTTTTTGATGATGTAACTGATGATGGTAGCAGCAGATTGAATTCAGAAGTGTACACAAACATTTTGTCTGCCAATTTACGGAAAATACATTAAAACTAATTGGGCGGATGTTTATCATGCAGCAGGACAATGACCCAAAGCACACTGCCAACAAAAAAAAACAAAAAAAAAGGACTTCAGGGGAAAAAAGTGGAAGGTTTTTGACTGGCCAAGTCAATCAGCTGACCTTAACCCAATCGAGAGGAGACTGAAGGGAGAAACACCCTCAAACAAACAAGAACTGAATGAAGCTGCGGTAAAAGCCTAGAATAGCATCACAAATGAACAATGCAACAGTTTGGTGATATCAATGTGTCACAAGCTTGAGGCTTGCAAGCAAGGGTTACGCCACCAAATATTAAATGTAATTTACTTTAAGATTATTTGTTCCATTACTTTTGCTCATCTACAAATGTGGTGGTATGTCCTAAGTTGTTTAACACATCTAGGTGGGCACATTTTAATTTCTTGCTTTGAAAAATGTCATTAGGCACAAAGGTAGACTCGCTAACACATGCAATGCACCATAGGCATGATTTTGACTGAACTTGAGTAAATGATGCATCTTGTCAAAGTGCCGGCATTTACAAAATCACACTGATTGGCCCTTGAAGTCAGTGTATCATTGCTGGGGGACAACATATTTAATGTTGCCTTGTTTAGTCAGCTAGTAGCAAACACACTTCAGGAGTGTTTTGAATGTGAATCCAATTCACTGATTGGCTATACACAAAAGTCTCTTTCTAATTCCCAGACAGAAAGAAAGGATGCAAAAAAATTATACACCAGATAGTTGCTGTCCCATAAGCAGTGTCAAACTGATTAAATTACGCATAACGAATAGGGTAACCCTGCCATTTCCTCTCATAAAATCGCTGACCCTGAATGGGCTAATAAGCTGGTGATATAAGCACAGCTTACTATAGCTTAGCCTGCCACGACTGGTGATGTTCTGAACAGACTAGGTTGGCTAAATATGTGCAAAATCTCCTTTCCTTTGGCCTCATTAAACTGTATGCTTTTTAACTTTGAAGTGCACGTCAGATAGCGTTCCTCATTGAAAACCCATCGTCATGATAGAAATCTGGGTTATCTACTGTTCCTGATTTTAGAATCTGATAGCACCGTATTGCGTTGCAGTAAAGAAGAATTAGAAGCAGCATGGATTTGTCTTGTTTTTTTATAGGATTTCATAAGGACTACAACCATTAGGGGAATTGTGTTTGATAATCAATGATGGCTCTAGTTCTTTAGAAAATCGGTTGCATATACTGGATAATTCCAATATATTTTCGGAGGATTCTGACTTCTATCATACGTTTATGTGAACAATAAACATTTTATGTGAAACTGATAGGGCAACTATGGTATTAGGAACACACCTTGAAAAAGGTCATGATTGGCGTAAACAGATGAAAACACATTCTTTTCCACAAAATCTTCGGACTTATTAACATAATCTGGATTCCAGTGGTGTATTTGATGAGCACATGTGTGATCTCCCTAAAGGTGAATGGAGCCTCAATTAGTGTGAGTATAGTATGTTAGGAACAGCTGTAAGTGGGCAGATTGAAAACTAGTTTCCCTAAACAAATGTTATATGTCTGAATGTAGTCTCTGACAGGAATCCCAAAAATGATATGGTTGTTGTGATCTTTTCATTGGTGATGTGCTATCCACACTCCAGTCCTTTTTCACCATCCTGACACCTGTGTCTTAATGGGTTCCATGCTATTGCACCATTCATGGACTTATAAAGGGTGCATTCCAGCCATTTCCTCCTAGCACAGTGCATGGTGGGTCCAGGAAGCCGAGACATTCATGTTTACCTGCTGCTGGTGTGACAGGGCCTCATAAATCACAGTTATCTCCTACCGATGGCATGCGCCACTTTTGTCCTTCACACAATGGGGGCTGCCGCCAGTCTGGATGTGCTGCTGGGGGCTGGCAACTGTCTCTACCAAACCCATGCCAACCACTCTCCACCTCGGAGAAGTTGTCCGCAAGAGCTGTCACACACAGCCAAACCTCCACCCATTCAGACCATCGTTGGCGTCTCAACAATTCCCAAACATATTCCAAAATAGGTCTCTCTCCTTGACTGTCACCCACAGCACTCCTAAAGTCCTCAGTTTCACTCTCCATGTCTGAGTCTGTATAAATCTGTTGTCTGGCAGGCGTTGGCAAAAAAGCTTTTTATTTGAACAGCCCATAAGACCTCATTTTGTGTCCTCTCTTTGATAATGCCAAGTAACATCATTGTTTTCAAAAAGCTCCCTTTTGTGTTAAAAGTGTGAAAATGTATGGGTATAATCTGGATATAGAAAATCAGGTAAGCACATTCGTGCGTGGGTGTATTTATGCACAAAACCTCACGCTCACATACACCCACAAACTGACATTGCATAAGAGGGCTCATTTATCAACTGTCACATTTTAAATGCATGTCACCCACTGAAAAATCTGAGAAATAAAATATTTTTCAAGGCATGTCCACAAGCGGTATTAACCTTCCTGGAGAATGCTTTTGAATCACTTTTCATGGTTACAAAAACATGTAAACTGTATCACAACATGTTTAAACAGGTTTCATCTATGAAAAAATTGGCAGAGTTTCGACCCAGTTCCATCTGGTTCCATAGGCTTCCACTGCATGGCTACTGGTGGATTTTACAACATAATGCTTGATTTTTACATCCGTTGGGCAATCTGGCTCCCTGACGATCTGTGTTAATTTAATATAATATTGGTAGTGGTGTGGGCGGAATGTTTTAATCTTTTGCTGTGACTTTTGAAATTAAACATGCATAGCGCCTATTCGTGCCAAACACTGAACCACACATTCTGTAAAATTGGCTGTCATATTTAACAGCTTGTAAGTGAATGAGCCCACAAATCTATTGAAAAACTTTAAGTGTTGTTCAATAGTGTTCGTTGATCGTTTTAATATCTCAATATGGTCCTTTAGAGGCACAGGAATTAAGTAGCAAACCTATAGTCAAAGATGCTACACATTGCAGTCATTCTATTCATTCATGGTTGACTAAATGAGCAATTGATTGGGGATATTTGTTGTTGGCTTAGTATCAGTAAAACTGTCAGAAAAGGAAATGTATGTTATTCGGAGATTAAACCAGGTACCCAAAGAAAGGCAGTTAAATTGGTTTAGATTAGACCAGGGGTCAAAAGAAAGTCAGTTAAATTGGCCAGCACAGTCTGTATATTAGTGGGTTAGTAATCATGTTGGCTTGCTGCATCTTGATCTAGGAACCACTCATGGTGGCTAGGAGGCTTGTGAGTTCAATAAATGTAAAAGGTCAAATGCAATTTTACATCACATCAATTTTACATCGCCCAATTTGAATAAATTACAAACTTTACAGGAAAAGGGACATATGCAATATTTAGTTATGTTATTCCATAATAGCAACCTTTGATATGTTAGGTCTCAGGGCACTTCATTAACCCTCCATGATTTGACAGAGATAGAAAGACAAGATATAAATTCTTGCATAACCAAGTTATAATGATAATTTTTCATATAATGGACATCACCAATAACATTTCAGCACATCAAGTACAATAGAATTGAACTGGAATGTACTGTATGTTAAAGAAAATTATATTTCAACAATGCCCCACCATAAGTATTTCTAATGTTGTCAATGTATTATACACATTGCACACATTGTACTGATACATACATTCAGGTAATGTATCAAATTAAAACCATAACTCTCACTCTGGTGTATAATAATACAGCTCTCCGTATTAGGCCAAGGCAAATTGACAGTTTTATTGTGGAACAGAGCCACAGCGGGCTAAACTAATATGGTCGCCTTTTTTTCTGCCTAGGATTGTAATTTGAAAGATAATAGTGCGGAAGATTTCCTATTGCTTGCGGTATTCAGTGGAGTAGGTTCACAGCCTTTTGTGGTATAATGAAAGGTGTCAAATGTACTTTTCCTTACTTAAGAATGTCTGGATGTGAAATTTACTGGTGTCTTCAGGGGTTTTGTGGGCATTCATGATGAGAGAAAAAAAACTTTTTTTCTAAAGTTTAACCTTATCTTTAATGCTACAATTGAAAAAGTGAACACAGATACATTGAAAAAAAATTAGACATAAGTTTTGTTTACACAGACCCAATTTTGATATATTTTCACCAGTTGGTCTTTTAAAACATTTCATGTGATTTGTCAAAAGAAACAATCAATATGAGAATGAGTCTGCCTGTCTCAACACCACTATGTACTGTCATTGCATTTCTTAATACTGAAATCTCACATCAGATTTAAAGGATAAATCGAACAGTGGATTTATTGAAGCGTTACACCATTACCATGAACAATAGTTCAGTATTTTGTTGAATCATGTCTGGTAGTTTTGCGCTGGAAAACACATTAAGAGGGACCTGGAGACATTATCTATTTTTTAGGCAGTGGTGTTGCACATGCATTTGTTGCTGTCGTGGCATTCCAATCTCAGTCTTGTTGAAAGAAGATAAGATCAAGACAACATAAGGACCAAACAATATTTACAGATGCTCAATTTGTGATTGAATATGAGTAATGGGAAAAGACAGATGCTGACAAGGGCTTTTTTATCTGCAACAAAGCTAACAAAGACAACACACTCACTGTTTGCTCTAGCTCTAGCAATGTTCTTGGGATTATAACAGCTATATTAGAATTTCTTAAACAATTATTAGAATAGATCTCAATGGTAACTCAAAATAAATGGAAGGCTGACTCTTATTTAACATACCTGTTAAACTACAGTGAAAATAAATTGTATTTGTTGATGCATATTAACATTGAATTGCTGTTCATGGTCATAATTACACATTTTAGTTATTTTACTAGGTAGGTATGCTAAAAACACATGATTATCATTATACAGCAACAGCCTGGAAACAAATATGGCTGACTGTCTTGCCGAGGGACAGAACAACCGGATTTTTGCAGCTTGTCTGCTCAGGGATTAAAATCAGCGGCCATTAATTTTATGGATTAACGTTCAGGACAAATTAGTTTCAGCCAGGATACCCGAGTGGTAATTGGTCAGCAACGTATCAGCTGATGCAGGATTGCTCCTATTACCATGTCAGATTGTATATCTGTCTATTTAAATGTCAGGTTAATCAGCTGATGCTTGTAATAGCATGCAGGTGCATGCCCACCCACCACCCCTGCCTCCACCTGTTTGATTCTGTTCCTGGTGCGGGGTCGGTGCTGTGTACTTTGCTTGTTGACATGGGAATTGCATTAATAATACACATGATCACGTGATTGCCCGGAGTTACCCTAGAGGTTCAGAACATAATGCAGAGACCTTCATGTAAAGGGCTGTGCATAAGTTCTCCAATAAATGATTAAACTAACTTTTTTCTGTCTTCAGTGACACCCCTTCGCTAAATGTTGTTCCTCGTGGTAATGACCAAAAATGTCATTTAAAATTCCTAAATGGGAAATATTATAATAAATGTATGTAACTTATGCACACTTTTTTCTACCTAAATGTAAAAAATATAATTTGTACATGAAGTAAATGTATACACATTGGTATTATGATCAGAAGAAAATTATTGCCAATAAAAGTTACAACAGTTTACAAAAACGTAACGAAAGAATAGCATAATTACAGCACATTTTTAAATGTTAATGTGCTTGGGTTCACGGGATGTGGAATGAGGAGTGTCACTTGGTACAGTATAAGGTGGTAGCAAGGCGATAAAGAACAGAGTACCTGGCCTGAAGAAAATGAATCACCAATTGGTTTTCATTAAATTGTGTGGATGTTTCGTATAAACAAATATTTATTCAGTTCACTCTCTGCAATGTAATATCATGCATTACATTTGTTCTTCTGTTCCTCAACATATTAGGATCATTGACCATTTCAAGCCAAGAAAAAACTCACTTTCATATATTCCCTCAGAAGCTTGATAGCTGTCACAAAATTGATAAGTGTAAGAGAATAAGCTGGAGAACCAAAGTTTTTAAGATCTCAAATAATATGAAAGTGTGTGGTGTCCAATAACACATGTAACAATTTACTTTCGTTCCACCTTACTTCAGTAATTGCCACCCTGCTTATATTCTCCTCTACCTTTCCCTTTTCTGCTCTCCCCTACACCTACCGGCCAATTGCAGTTAAGCAGACACAACATAATCCGTCTTTCTAAACATGTAGGATAACCTACCTTATCAAAAGTAGATTTTCAAGTAACTATACCCTTTCATACTTGTGTCTATACTGAACATGTGCTCCATAGCTTTTAACCTAGTGACTTTTAAGACATTTCCATGTAATTGCTTAACCACGGTCGACTATATAACATAATCTTGAGCCCAAACTGGTGCCCTTCAGGCTATGTTCACTCTAAGGGGAGGTTGAGCTCCAGATTCATTATCTTTGTCAATGTCAGCCTCCACATCAGGAGCCATCTCTCTTTCCTCATGAAAAGCCAGTGCCAAGTGTGACACCTTCATTGTACGCCTGCCCTACAGTCTGTAGATGTGAGTGCAACACCAGTCACGCTGACCACTGCACAGGATCCCAGTCTCCTGACATGGCCCAATGACCCACGCTGGAAGTGGACTGCCTTGGCAGTTCTCTTGTTGTACATGTACCTTTTCATTTTGTTCAGTTTCCTCTCACTCTTTGGGCTGTCAGTTGTAGTACTGCTGAGATAAGCAGCTTTGTTTTGTGGAAATCAGCTACATGCAGTTTGGTGTGCATCTGACATCCATGAACATCAGCTGGGGAACACTTATTGGTAGCATGTCTGGTTGGTCTGTAGACCTGGATGAAGTCTTTAGTGAATGATATTCACTCTTTCCCCCAAATGTGTGCTGTCTGCAGTCTTTGAAACTTCTGTTGAACCAATCAATCTTGCCATTCGCCTGTGGGTATTATAAGGAGGACCTTTATTGCACAATTTCCCTCAGCGAGAAAAGCCTCAATCACCTGTGAAATTAGCTGACTGCCATTGTTTGAGAACAGTTATTTTGGGTTACCTTCCCTGCTGAAAACTATGGAAAGGAATTCGATCACAGATGCAGATGTAATGTGGGAGGTGAATGCTTGTTGTACCAGTTTTGGTTGCAGGCTCTGTGGGTCAAGAAGATGCTGGGCCCCCCGCATAGCACACCCATTGACAACAGATACATTTGAGCTCAAAAGTTTGCAACACCTTGGAGAACTGGTAATATACTGTATGTACCAGTTGTAAAGAAAACATGAGTGGACAGGCAAAACACGTCTTATTTCTTATGGGATTCACATTCAACTGTAGGTCATAACAGAAACGCACAATATGAAAACAAATAAAAAAATGAACTGACACGTTCAAAAGTCTGCATTACCTTAGTTCTTAATACTGTGTATTGCCCCCTTTAGCATCAATGAGAGTGTGCATTCTTTTGTAATAGTGGTCTATGAGGTCCCAGATTCTTGCAGGTCATATAGCTGCCCATTCGTCTTGGAAAAATGACTCCAGTTCATGCAAAGTCTTCGGTCCTTTTGCATGAACCGCACATTTGAGAGCTCTGTACCTTCATGTTTTCTGCTGTAACCACTGGAGTGTCAATTTGGCCTTGTGCTTAGGGTCATTGTCATGCTTGAAAGTCCAACTGCGTCCCATGTGCAGCTTTCGTGCAGAAGACTACAAATTGTCTGCCAGTATCTTCTGAAAACATGCTGCATTCATCTTGATCAATTTTCACACAGCCCCAAAACATCCATGAGCCACCACTAGCTTCACAATGGGGATGGTATTCTGTTCACTATAGGCCTTTTTGTCCCCCTCCGAACATAGCACTTATGTTTGTGGCATTGGCACAGTAAAGGCTTCTTTCTGGCAACTTGACCATGCAGCTAATTTTTGTTGAAGTAAAAACATCGGCAAAATAGGCTCAATCGTTTGTGTTCCATTTGTGCTGGTTTGTCCAGGTAAAAAAATATTTTATAATTAATTCTGAGGTCACTCAACTCTCCCCCTCAACATGCCCCAAATTCAACCAAAAAGTATTGTCAAATGATTGAGCATATTTTGCTGATGTTTTGCATTGGGTGGGTGGCCTTCAGGCCGGTAAAATAACCTAGGTATGGATAACATTCCAGTACCATCAATGCATTGCGCGGGCCGGTCTAACAAACAGACAAAAAAATCGAGATCCATATTATGCAATGTATATTTCAAAACAATTTGATGTGTCATTACAGGCATTCTGAACGCATGTTTTATGTGCCATTACAAACAGGCCCAGTGTGGGTAATCTGAATAAATCGGGAGAATTCCTGGCGGGGCGGTTGACTTTTGGGCCGCTGGAGGATTTTCTTTTGACATGTCACGTTAGTCTATCTTCTCTGAAAGTAGGCTACACACGTTCCGCATTTTGACCCCGTAGCCTCTGCATGGGTTGTATCATGTGAGGGAGTTGTCCCCTCCCAAATAGATCTGGTTGGGTCCATAGCCCGTCTTTACCAAAAAGTTTTCTCAGATAGGCTACCGATAGCGGGTCTGGCCCTACCGTAACGATACACATCAGGGAGCATGGATGTAAGGAAGAGGCAAGGAGGGGCTGAAAAAGGCAGGTTGAAAAAATAAAGGCATTGGAGGAGGCTGCTGTCAAATGTGCCAAGCTTACTGATTTCTTTTCCAGAGGACAAACACAAGTGGCAACTGGTAAAGAGAGATATAGGCCTAATAATCAGCATTAGCAACATGATTATTTGGCTAATATCCTTGTGGGGTTGTCAAAATAGTACATTTTAATTAAAATATTAGCCTTTTTGTATCACTCAATATATGGTGATTCATAGACCTGCAAATATTATGCAAATATTGATAACAAAACGAATGCTTAATGCATGTATGCCGTAAAATGACCTCTTAATAATTTTTTGTAGATTCTGAGCAGCAGATTAGCAAATCCCCCGCTGAAAATGATGAGCTCGAAATTTGCAATGAGAAGGCCATGATTACAGGGACAGGTAGAGAGGATAACAGAGTAAACAATATGAATAAAATGTATGAAATGAAAGAATGAGCAGTATATGACAGTACCTGATAAACCAATATGCAGACTGCTATATATGGAAAAACTAGAGATGGAGCTTGAAAGCAGGACCTGTTCCTCCTGCAAAAACTGTGCCATTTGTTTCCATTTAATACACTCCCAGTATAACCTCTTATCATGTCATTGGGTTAGCATATATGTTTCTGTTGACTTTGTCCATCACGCAGGTCACATGTGAGAAGCTCCTCAACTTAAATATTATTGAAAAATAGGCTACGAAGCTCATTGAATCAGAATAATTTGGAAGGCTTTCATATTAATGTGCACAGTGAAAGAAATCCTCACATATATAGCAACGTCACAGTTATAGATAAAGTGGCTGTAACCAGTGCAACCCTTAGGCGGCATCTGATGCTGTAGATGCTGTTGGTGTTATTCGCTATGTAACTGAAAACTGTATTGTGAATTGAAATGTAAACATTAGTTCAATATGCCTCTGTGGAAGAGTGGGATACATTTCAAATGCTTTATTTATTTATTTCTGCTTTTGTTAATTTATCAACCTATCCTTGTGGAATAATGGAATACTTTTTTTAACTTCTCAGCTTAAGTGAATTATTATTTAACCTTTACATAATTTTTTGAACAAGGGTATTAATAAAAACAACAGGATAGTAAGAGCTGAACAGTTGCTTCATATATCCAACCCCATGGAAAATGTGGTCCGGTGTTGGGCCTGAAATTCCCGGGCTGAAAAGTGGCCCCACTCCGGCCCTGATTACAAGCATTCCAAACACAGGTTTTATGTTTCATTACTGGCGTTCTGGACGTGTGTTTGGTGGATTACTTACGCATGTAAAAAGCACGTGAAAAACTGCCATTACAAGCGTTCACATTTCCAGTGTATACACTATAGACATTTTCAGTGTCAATTTACACATTTTTAACGCATGTTAGAGAAAAATGGATATTAAACTCACTGGCAGAGACAGTTGACAGCTAAGAGATGAGTGCAACTGCCTCAGTGTCTTCATTTGGATGAGCTGTGACCAGTAATGGAAGTCTGGATAGGCTTTTTTCACTCCATTTCATAGTTGAATGACAGCAGCCTTGCTGACCACCTAGCTACATGCATCCCCACTCTTTCGAGAGTTGTGAGTGGACTGTAGACAATGTGCCAGCCCCACAAGTAAGTTCTCCAATTATGTATGTCATGTGTTTCTCCTACCACGATGACATCATCAGCAGTCAGAATCTACCGTTAACACATTCACTTCAGGCACCATAGTAGCATCAGTATGTTCAGTCCCTTCACTCACCCTTTTCGGCCACAAACATACTTTAGCAATATTTAAGACTTTCCTGCAATTGTTCCACCTTGACGTCTTGGTGGAGCATCCTGGGTGATGAGCTTTGTGGTCAGTTGATCTGCACCTGTAACATGTAGATGCTAGCTTGATTCCTTACTGCAGTTACCTTTGCACTGCAATGATATCGAAGATGGGCAGTATGTGGCCCCATGGTCCAAGAGTCTTTCATATGCCACTACAGACTTGATTAAGTTACTATTTAGCCTTCTCCAACTTAAGAGGCATTTTACTTAAAAATCTATCCTTAGCAATCGGTGCCACTCCTGAAGAGCCGGGATGAGGAGCTACCACCGCCACCGCCTCCGGAGAGGTGTTCTGATGCGCTCCTGCCGTTGCCACTTTCTCCTTTGGCTTTGGCACTCTGTCCAGCTACGGGGGCAGAGCCTGCTCCTGCACCCTGTTCTGCTTTGGGGTCGGAGCTTCCTCCTTCCACTCTGGTGCCCCATCCTGCTTTGGGGGCAGAGTCTACTACTGCTCCTGCATCTTCTATGCCATCCCCTGCCTGATGTTCCTTCAAGCGCTCCATCACCTTCCCTGCCTACTCTCTCCGTGCCCAACAAATATGACCGTTCTCTGGGACAGTGCATTTTCTAATTTAATGTTCGCTGTGTATAGACCATCATCCCAACATGTTTTTGTCTGACAAGGACAAGGTGGACTTTGTTGTTTCCCTTTTGACCGGAAGAGCCTTTGACTGGGCCACTGCGTTTCGGGCCGCAAATCGCCTAGACCCGGTTAACGAGAGTGTGTTCCACGTCATGTTCAGAGACGTTTTCAATCACCCTTGGATATAACCCAGGAGATCGGTTGTGTGAAATCCGACAAGGACTTCGCACTGCAGCGGATTAGGCCTTTAGAATTCCATACTCTCACCACTGACAGTGGGTGGAGTAATGCAGACTTAATCACCATGTACCAAAGAGGACTTAAAAGAGTGCTTCAAGCAGAGCTGGCTTGCAGATGGGAACAAACAGATCTCGGACAATACATCGAGATATCCGTTGCTGTGGACAATCTTTTGATGGACTGGAGTGGGGCTGGTTCACATCTGACCAGGGGAGAGGAGCCTTCCTCTGTTCATCAAACGTCTTCCTCTGACCCTGAGCCTAGTTGGGTCGTTCCCCCTTTTGCCCGAGGTTACGACGCATGCAGCACCGTCTCTGCCTGTACTGTGGGGGACCTGAGCACCAAGTGACTTACTGTTCGTCCCGACCACTGCGACCGAGGAGCTCTTGTCCTTGGCCCAGGTGACACACAGGGGACACTATGAGTACTCTGTGCTGCCGTATGGTCTTACCAACACCCCAGCAGTGTTTCAGGGGTTCATGAATGACATCTTCAGAGACATGATTGACCGTTTTGTCATTATTTACATTGATGACATCCTGATATTTTGACTCTCTCTCCCTGAACACATGCTATATGTCAAACAGGTTCTCAAATGACTCCAGGACCATCTGTTGGTGAAAGCGAAAAAAAGTGAATTCCATACGTCAAGCATTGCCTTTCTAGAGTATGTTCTGCCCCCTGGAGGGGTTCATATGGATGACAGCAAGATCGCAGCCGTCCGTGATTGGCCCTGAACACTGAACCATCAAGGAGGTACATTGAACCATCAAGGAGGTACACTGAACCAACAAGGAGGTACAACGATCTACTGCTGCTCTTCTATCTGCACTCAATAGCCAGACCACCAGTAAGCTGCATTGGATGGAAGCAGCCCTAACAGCTTTTGACTCCCAAAAGAGACTACCTCAGCTCCCGTTCTGGGTCAATCTGACCCTGCCGCTTGTCGTAGGGGTGGATGCATTGGCTGATAAGGTAGAAGTGGTGACCCCTGTAACGGAATTACAATTACAACTACTGGCCATTAAACAGGCACTTGAAGAAAGGAGGCACTGGCCGGAAGGGGCTCCACACCCATTTCTGATTCTAACAGACTACCAGAACTGCAGAGACTCAACACTCATCAGGCCCGGTGGTCTTTAAGCAATTACATTTCTCAGTCTCTTACGTGCCAGGTCAGAACGTCAAAGCCAATTCCATGTCCCACTAGTTTGAACACCCTTGTGTTCTTGTTTCCGGATCCCATCCTGCCACTCTCTTGTCAAGTGGGGCATGTCCAGTAGGAGATACACACTTAAATTTAGAAGGCCCCACTGACCGAACCCACGCTGCCTGAAACGCCGCTGGGCTGTAGTTAGTTCAGTGGAGCCATACCTCTTTTGTCACCCCAGGATAACGAGACCTAGGAAACTTGTGTCCCAGCATTATTGGTGGTTCTCCTTGCGGGAGGATGTGAGGGATTACGTGTTGTCATGGATTGTCATATCCAGTCTGTGTGCAATCCAAGAGCCCTTGGGTGCTGCCAGCTGGCAAACTGTTGCCTCTACCAATTCCAAACAGGCCCTGGTACCACATTTCTACTGATTTCCTCACTGACCTCCCAGATTCCAATGGGTATACCACCATCCTAGCAGTGGTGGACTGATTTTCCTAGATGTACCGTCTTGTCCCCCTGCTGGGTCTACCTACTGCAACGGAATTGGCTGAGTGCGTCTTCCGGCCTGTTTGGGATCCCGGACGACATCGTCTCTGACTGAGGGCCCCAATTAATCTCCAGGGTGTGGAAGGTGTTTTGAAAATGGCTGGGGGTGTCAATCAGCCACTCATCTGGCTACCATCCACAATCAAATGGCCAGACCAAAAGGCTTAATCAGGAAACGATGTACACAACAGCCACATGACTGGAACCGGTACCTTCCCTGGGTCGAATATGCACAGAACTGGCTCATCCACTCATCTCAGTTAATCCTTTTCCAATGTGTTTCAGGCTATCAACCCCCGATGTTCCCATGGGACATGGAGCCTAGGTTGGTTCTGGCGCAGTGCCCAGGTCTGGGAAACGGCTCATCAGCATCTCTGTCTGGCTTCTCATGCTCAAATGCCATGCTGACCGTCACCACAGTTCCACCCTGCTCTTTCACCCAGTATAATAATCCAGTATTTTTCTAGGATTTCACCTATTCAATGAAAGGAAGTTATGTAGATCATCCCCACTCAAGCCAAATCAGTTGTGGTTAATGCACAAAACCCAGCGGGATGCCTCATGCCCAAATATTAGGTTTTATCTATAATAATTATGGTCAAATAAAAAATTCTAAAATGAATTAAATCTTGCACCGTTTATTTCAATTAGTGCAAGATGTAGACAAAACATGCATTTATACAGTAAGAATGTACAAAAATCAAACAGTGCAAGAAAACATGTGCAATATACAATATATTCTGTCCAGTAACAAATCTAAAAAAATCTAAGAATTTCAGTGTGAAAAATTACAAAATAAACAATACAATACCAGATAAACAAGGGCTAGAAACCAATCATTGTGGCATTATCCTGCACAATGATATTCTTATGACATGTCACCTGAAAACCTACCTAGTTAGAGATAATAGTATAAACAAAAATAATAGCTAAACATACAATTAAAATAAAACAAAGCAACAATATTCAGGACTGTACACTAGCAGCAATAATTTAAAAAAAGAGTACTGTAAACTAGCAGCAATATGGGTAGTATTTTGATATAGCAGCAATCTGGGTAGTATTATTGAACATTTGGTTATGGAAAGTATGGCTGTTATATACATATAGACAAGTGTTACCTAGCAGCAATCAATAGATGTATTGACTATTATAGATACATCAGTGCAATAAGCTTATGAATGGTGGCATATTAAGAACATTCACACACAACTTTAAATATCAGGAGGATAATATGATCATATACAGTAGGGAGAACAAGTAATTGATACACTGCTGATTTTACAGGTTTTCCTACTTACAAAGCATGTAGAGGTCTGTAATGTTTATCATGAGTAGACTTCAACTGTGAGAGATGGAATCTGAAACAAAAATCCAGAAAATCACATTGTATAATCACAGCCGATTATTTTCTATAAGTTTGTTCGATTATTTTTTCTTAACTGAAAATTAAACTGCTTACCAGTCTCTCATGAACGTCTGTGTCTTGCCTCAGCTGTTAGTCAAAGTGTCACAGGTCTTCCAGGTTGTCTGACAACTCCCTCCCAAGCCATTTGCTTGGACATAAGCGAGCACTGTGGCCCTCTTGTTTGACAGCTCATGCAGTTCTTCACATATTGAGCCCATGTGGCGCAAATGAAGTGAATGCGATGAACCTACAAAAAAGCAGTCACATACCACTGACAAATTGCACGACATTCAAGACAAATGAAATGTTTTATGAAGACAACATGCTAGCGCAACTATAACTTTGCTTTTACCTGAATATAGAGCCAGCTGTGCCCTCAGCTCAACATTCTCTGCATTCAGACGTTCATCGGATGCTAAATAGCACAATGAAAGGTAAATAGTTAAGTAAAATAAAAAAACTGTTTTATACATGTAATTTCAGAAAAGCTGTACAGTATTGCATTTTACCAGAGGGCACGAATTCAGACAAATGCAGTTTTGTGAGGTAAAGATGCTAGCGTTACTATAGTCTTGTTTACTTGATTGTAGAACCAGATGTGCCCTCAGCTCGACATCGTCATCAGTCAGCCGCATGATCTACTCCAAATGTTCTGAAAGTAAAGACAGCCAGTTAATTATTCAGTCCTAAGTACCAGGTTATTTTATAATCCTCAGAACTCAAATCATGTGTCTGCCAACATTTTCATTCTTACCTTTATGTACAGAGCTAAAACTTTGCCAAGCTCTCTCTGCCTCCTTGACCTTTAAATCCTTAAAGCTCCTTGACCTTTTATCCCACACATACCTATGTATCAGTCCACCACTGATACATAGGTATGTGTGGGTGCCGTGGAATACTTATCTGCTGCCGTGGATTACTGTGCTTGCTCCATCCTAAAACTTAACATAACAGTTGGTGAATCAATAAATATGGTGAAACCAAGCTGACATCGCAGCAATTATCAGATCAACATGTAGTTCACATACAGTGGGGCAAAAAAGTATTTAGTCAGCCACCAATTGTGCAAGTTTTCCCACTTAAAAAGATGAGAGGACTGTAATTGTCATCATAGGTACCTTTAAACTATGAGAGACAAAATGAGAAAAAAATATCCAGAGAATCACATTGTAGGATTTTTTATGAATTTATTGGTAAATTCCATAGTAAAATAAGTATTTGGTCACCTACAAACAAGCAAGATTTCTAGCTCTCACAGACTTGTAACTTCTTCTTTAAGAGGCTCCTCTGTCCTCCACTCGTTACCTGTATTAAAATGGCACCTGTTTGAACTGGTTATCAGTATAAAAGACACCTGTCCACAACCTCAAACAGTCACACTCCAAACTCCACTGTGGCCAAGACCAAAGAGCTGTCAAAGGACAACAGAAACAAAATTGTAGCCCTGCATCAGGCTGGGAAGACTGAATCTGCAATAGGGAAACAGCTTGGTGTGAAGAAATCAACTGTGGGAGCAATTATAAGAAAATGGAAGACATACAAGACCACTGATAATCTCCCTCGATCCGGGGCTCCACACAAGATCTCACCCCATGGGGTCAAAATGATCACAAGAACGGTGAGCAAAAATCCCAGAACCACACGGGGGGACCTAATGAATGAGCTGCAGAGAACTGGGACCAAAGTAACAAAGGCTACCATCAGTAACACACTACACCGCCAGGGACTCAAATCCTGCAGTGCCAGATGTGTCCCCCTGCATAAGCCAGTACAGGTCCAGGCCCGTCTGAGGTTTGCTAAAGAGCATTTGGATGATCCAGAACAGGATTGGGAGAATGTCATATGGTCAGATGACTTTTTGGTAAAAACTCAACTCGTAGTGTTTGGAGGAGAAAGAATGCTGAGTTGCATCCAAAGAAGACCATACCTACTGTGAAGCATGGGGGTGGAAACATCATGCTTTGGGGCTGTTTTTCTGCAAAGGAACCAGGACAACTGATCCGTGTAAAGGAAAGAATGGGGCCATGTATTGTGAGATTTTGAGGGAAAACCTACTTCCATCAGCAAAGGCATTGAAGATGCAACGTGTCTGGGTCTTTCATCATGACAATGATCCCAAACACACCGTCCGGGCAACGAAGGAGTGGCTTCGTAAGAAGCATTTCAAGGTCCTGGAGTGGCCTAGCCAGTCAACAGATCTCAGCGATAGCCCCAAAACATCATTGCTCTAGAGGAGATCTGTATGGAGGATTGGGCCAAAATACCAGCAACAGTGTGTGAAAACCTTGTGAAGACTTACAGAAAACGTTTATCTTCTGTCATTGCCAACAAAGGGTATATAACAAAGTATTGAGATGAACTTTTGTTACTAACCAAATACTTATTTTCCACTATAATTTACCACTAAATTCATTAAATATCCTAGAAAGTGATTCTCTGGATTTTCTTTTTCTCATTTTGTCTCTTATAGTTGAAGTGTGCCTATGATGAAAATTACAGGCCTCTCTCATCTTTTTAGTGGGAGAACTTGCACCATTGGTGGCTGACTAAATACTTGTTTGCCCCACTGTATCTTGTTGAAGCCAAACCTGCTTCACCCGAATAAATTGATGAGAAGAAGTCAATAAGGAAGAGAACAATATTATAATCAATAATCAGCCAATTTTATTGATAACACAATCAGATATATCTGGAGACAAGCTTACCAACAAGTCTAAAGTTACTTCCCCTCGGTGCGGTCTTATTGCCTTTTAGTTCCCGCCCCGTCCCTAATCTACCCCTACATTTACATTCTTTCTTACTCGCTAGGGCGTGAATACTCAAATTCCTCCTTGTCTTGCCTCGGCTCATAAGGCTCAGGTCAGATCCCAGGTCAGCCCCCAACCAATAACATGTGTTTTTCCTGTTACTGCAGCACTTGTGGTACATGACTCCCCCTCCCCAGCCTGTTGCAGCTTAATTTCTATTCGTCACCTTTCTTCTTCCAACTTCCTCATCAATTTCTACATCAACATTACCATATTACATTAGCCTTTCTCACATTAATATTATTAGCATATCACATTCGCCTTTATCACATAATCATTCTTAACAATCTCCAGGGCTGCAATTCACAGGGTGTTGGGGTTTAGATCTTTGGGGTGGTAGGGGGCCACGCTGGAATGATTTTCGCTCTTCTGATGATACACATGTTAGCTTCCATTCGATGTGATATCCGTGAACAAAAGTAATGCAACAGGGGAGAGCCATTTTTATTCAGCATGAGCCGTCGATGTTAACCTTCCATAGTTCTTTCCTTTCTCACTCTCCAATAAATACAGAAAGAACACAATCTTTATACCAGAATACAAGGGAGGCGGCCAATGGTCATAACCATCCATTACACAGTCAAATACCCTCCAATAAGAAAGGTTTATCTTACAAATGACCCTTGTATGGTATGTTCCAGCCTATGGTCAATGGTCCTATCCATCAAGCCTGTGACAGTCATATGGGCAACTCCTAGCAGGAGGTATGGACAGGATGTGTGGGGCCCATTAGTATCAGGCAACACATCCTATCTATGCTCCTTTGCTCAGAGTTAGTTAGCACATCTGTGTTGTGATAAGTTTCTCAAGCCTACTTCCTCTCACACAAGTCCGGTCTCTCATGTATCTAGTAAAAGGTATGGTTTTGTAAGCATTTACCCTGCAAAACATTTTTTCATCTCAAGTTTCAAATTGTTATTACAGTTAAAAATGTACCTGCATGCTTGATGAGCTCATAAGGGACAGCCTCCCAGGTGTCTTTAGATGGTGAACAAATTTTGGCAAACTTGTCATGGCTGAAGGAACTCCAACTGAAGATGCGTGGTGGTGGCCAGTAGCAAAGTCCCTTTTTGAGCCACAGGCATGTATCTACTGCCACACATACATCCTCCGGGAACAAATCTACAGAAAACATCATGATCTAGAAAAATGGCAGCATAAGACATACACAGGTTAGTGAAGAACACTGGATACACAAAGACACACAAGACACCTCAATAACGGAATTGCAACAAGTGCAGGTTTAGATAACACTGTCACATAGGTGATGTCACGTCCCCGCCTCCGCAAGCACGCAGCAGAGGGCGCCCACGCTCCAGAAACTCAGTGCGCACCTAAACACACCTGTCACCAATCACCAAATCACACACCTGTCCCCAGTCACCTAATCACCAAACATTCAAGTACAGCTCCCTGCCATCTCACCCCTGCCAGATTAATGGTTCATGTTTACATGCCATATCTCGCGTTTACTAGCTTCTCGACCTGCCTTTCTGTGCTCCGATCCATCGCCCGTTCCCGACCATTCTGCCTCATCCGTACCTGTACTTTAGTAGCCCGCCAGTGTTTTGATCTCCCGCCTGTCCCTGACCACTCTGCTAGTTTACCGATTGTACTTCTGCCGCCAGCCCGTATACCGACTCTCTGCCCGTCCCTGACTACTCTGCCTATCGTTCGTCTGCCCCTACGCCGCCGAGTCGTTAGACGCCTTACCTCCCGTCCCCGTACTCTCCACCTGCCCTTCTCCCTCCTGCTCCCTGTCCACGTTTGGATCCCCACCAGCACCCGTGACAGAATTGATCTGGCCACAATGGATCCAGCGGACCTGCACGTGGTACGTCGGGCTATTTCCGCCCAGGGCGCCACCTTAGGCCAACATGAGTCGGTGTTCCAGGGGATTGTTAGTTCCCTGCAAGCCCTAACCATTAGCGTTAAAGCCCTTCAGGAGCGGCTGAGCGCCCCGGCGACACCTGCTCCCACCCTGTCGCCGACAACCTCTGAGCCTTTTCCGATGCGCCCAGTGGATCGCGAGCCCTGGGTTCCTACCCCCGAGAGGTACGACGGCGACCTAGGGCTGTGCCGTTCATTCCTCCTCCAGTGCGGCCTCGTCTTTGCCCAGCAACCCAGAACCTATGCTACGGACAGCGCCCAAATTGGTCACCTGATCGGGCTGCTCCGTGGACCTGCCCTGGAGTGGGCCTCTGCCCTTTGGGACCGCCAGGATCTGGCTATCCGTTCCTACGATACCTTTACGAATGAGATGCGAAAGCTATTCGACCACCCGGTCCGGGGAAAAGATGCCTCAGCCAGGTTGTTCGCCCTGCGTCAGGGTAACCGTAGTGTTGCTGAATATACCATCGAGTTCCGTACTCTGGCAGCGGAGAGTGGGTGGAACAACGAGGCTCTACAAGCCGCCTTTGTCAACGGATTAGCCGAACACCTGAAGGATAACCTGATCTCGTACCCGGAACCGGAGGATCTGGACGGACTGATTGCGCTGACAGTCCAGATGGATAACCGTGCGCGAGAGCAGGAGATCAGAGTCTAAGCCGTCGCCGGCTCCAGTCGTCCCACCAGTTTTGCCAGAGTCCAAAGTCGCACTCCCCAACCCTACACCGTCTAACCCTCGAGGGGCAGAGGGAGGCCGGAGAACCCCGGACCCCTAACCCATGCAGGTGGGGCGATACCGACTGGATGGCGAGGAACGACAGCACAGACGGGAGACAAACAGCTGTCTTTACTGTGGCCGTCCGGGCCATTTCATCACCTCCTGTCCCCTGAAGAAGGGAAACGGACGGGCTCGTTAGTCCTTGGGGAGAGACTAGCGAGCCCAACCACTGACGTTTCCTGTCCCCGACACCCTTTTTTCGCTACCCTTTTCCACAACGGCCAGCGACTGAAGATTCAGGCCCTCATCGATTCCGGGGCCGACGATAGCTTCCTGGATTCGTCGTTGGCTAAACAGCTGGGGCTCGTTACAGAACCATTATCCGAGGTGGTTATCGCCGTAGCCCTCGATGGTCGACGTCTGGCCAGGGTCACTGCTCGTACTGAACCGGTCCAACTGTCCATGTCAGGGAATCATACTGAAACCATCCGCTTACTACTCACGAGCACCCTGCACATCCCGTTGGTCCTGGGATACCCGTGGCTGGTCAGGCATAACCCTGCTATTGATTGGACCGCGGGCAGGATACTGAAGTGGAGCCCGAACTGTCATGCAGACTGTCTGAGAGCAGCCTGTCCTTCTCCTGCATCTGACCAGGACACTATCCCTCAGCCACCAGACTTGACCGGGTTGCCGTCCGGGGAGGTTTTCAGTAAATGCCGTGCGCACTCGCTACCACCTCACAGACCGTACGACTGCGCCATTGAATTGCTTCCTGGTTCCTCCGTTCCCAAGGGGCGATTGTATAGCCTATCCAAACCGGAGAGGGAAGAAATGGAGAAGTACATTAGGGAATCCCTGGACTCCGGTTGTATTCGGCCCTCATCGTCTCCTCTAGCAGCCGGCTTCTTCTTCGTGGGCAAAAAGGACGGATCCCTCCGTCCTTGTATAGATTATCGTGGCCTGAACAATATCACCGTCAAGAACAAATACCCCCTCCCTTTGATGAACTCTGCATTCGACTCATTGCAAGGCGCCTCCGTTTTCACCAAATTGGATCTACGTAACGCCTACCACCTCGTCAGGATAAGGGAGGGGGACGAGTGGCTAACCGGGTTCAACACACCTATGGGTCATTTTGAATACCTGGTGATGCCATTCGGACTCACCAACGCGCCAGCAGTCTTTCAGAATTTTATCAATGACGTGTTGGGCGACATGGTAGGTCGATTCGCCTTCGTTTACCTCAATGACATTTTAATATTTTCCAGTAACCTTACCGATCATGTCCAGGTGAGTTCTGTTTTACGTTATTACAAAAGCTGTAACTAATGCTAAGTTAGGCTACTGTTTAAGAAGGTATTGACTCTTTTATATTAAACAATAGTGTTTGCAATATTCTATTAAAATGTTGTTAAGCTGAAAACAAGTTCTAAACCATTGGCGGGAAAACAAGTTATACGTAGAAACTGAGCTTGAAAAAAATGTGTTGGCGTGAGATGAAATACCTAACCATTGTGTTTCTTCGTTTGTCTACAAGTTCAGTAGCCTATTTTTTTTGTTTCTTGGTTTTTCCCTCAAGTTCAGATGTTCTGTGCTTCTTTGCATACCAACAATGAAACAGATATGGTAACATTGCCAGGTAACTTGGCTAAATCGTGATTCTTAGAGTATCAACAAGTTAGAACGTTATATATAATATATGCTTATATCAACTGATATGTAACATTAGCTAAATCGAGTTTCTTGGTGTTACGTTACCCACATGTGTGATAGTCTGGCTAAATGTTACTACCAAGTGTTAGCTATCTAAACCTGCACTTGTTACAATTTGACCAGGGATCAGAGTGTAAACCTGTGGAAATGGCTTCCTCTGACTGGTAGGGGGCAGGAGCCAGAACTAGTCTTTAAAAGCACTTCATGATTATGGGGGTGAGTGCAACAAGTCAGGGGTCATTTAACTAGATGTATTGGACTTCTTCATCACTGGCACAATGGTTGCAGTCTTAAAGCACGTTGGGACAAACGTCTGGGCCAGTGACAGGTTGAAAATGTCAGTTAAGACCTTGGCCAGCTGCTTAGCACATGCTCTGCCTTACGCCAATGTAATTTAAAATAACATTCTAAACTTAACAACCCATTTTGCCATAGAGAGGAATCTATACCAAGTGACAAAATGATTCCACGGAAGGCTGAGTGTCTGCAGGCTGTTGTTTGTATATAAATTGTTTCCCAGTTCAGAACTGAACAACCAGGTGAGGGTAGAAACTAACCAATTAGTGACCTAATTAATCAATCAAGTACAAGGGGTGGGTGAAAACCAGCAAACACTTGGCCCTCCATGGAACCGTTTTGACACCTCTGCCATAGAAGATATGTACATAAAGGGAAATGTCACGGCCTGGCATGGATGGGATGCTGTGCCGGTGGATTCCAATGCCCTTTTTCCCTCATGGGCAACACAGACACCTGTTTGTAAGTTTTTCCTCACACGTGTTCTTGATCATTTTCTGTATTTCAGTTTTTCCTTTTCCCAACATGTCTTGTTGGTCATTGTTTGGTTTCGGCCAATGTAACATTGTTCTGTTTTGGCATATGATATTAGTTTCTGTTTTGTTTCATCAAGTTCTTTTATTAAATGTCCTCCATTATTTCAGTGCATGTGTCCTTTCTACTGTATGCTTCAGTGTTACAAGAACTTTTGGGACTTTTGAACTGCTCAGGAAAATCTAGTACCCTGTAAAAATATATTTTTTAAACGGGATGCCCAATGTCAGCCAAACTGGTCACCTGACTGTATGATATAATATGTCAATCCACTCTTGACAGATGCTGTCAGGCACAGTTGGAGGAGGTATTTGGCAACAACATATCTTTAACAGGCAGGATAGCCTCTAATATATCCACACCTGTTAAATCAAGTCCAGACTTTATCCTACACCATTTAAGGTTCTTCACAGATAAAAATATTGTAAAACCAAATCATACAGGATCTTCGCTATGTCATAAGTGTCTTACTGCAGAAGATTTTTAAGAAAGGAGAGGGTGGTGGTTTTCATACTGCGGGAAGAGTTTTGGAATACTCCGGTTTTGGTTTTGTAACAGATTTGTCACTTGATTTTTCTTTCTTTGTTTTGTTTTCCTAAACATGTAAGAATATATCCTTGCATTTCCCTTGGTAATGCTTGGGTTTAATTCAATTATTTGAAACAAACAAACAAACATCATCAATGATTTATCCATGCATTTAAAAGTATAAACAACATATTTTACGCTGCATCACTGCATGCCCATTTGTAACCAAACTCACAGAACAGTTTGGTTAGTAATGTTAAACAGGGCCAAAATAGCTAGCCATGGTCCAGTATCAGTATCATTGTACTTCAATAGGAACAATGATATTCTTGGCCCAGCAAGGCCAGCGAGTCCACGATGGCACTGCAGATATTCAGTATGAACCCCACATTGCCCATTTGGTAGTGCATGGCACTTGCATATGCAAAGTTGTGAGTTTGAGTCCATCTGGGTCCAGTATGGGGGCGGGGTTGATTCATTCACACACTACTTGACAGTAAGTCACACTGTTTAGGAGCTTCCACTAAATGACTCAAACGTATGACATGACCAAGAGGTATATTACGTATTTACAAGATACACACTAACAGCTGACTCTGTTGCCACAAGAATGAGCTAGTGAGACATCTTGCAGTCAAACATTGATGGACAATTTGATGTACAGCTATATAATGTCTAGACTGTAGATTCAGTGACCTCCACTAAAATTGGCAAACTAGGTAAACAAGATCAGAACAGGCTGTGCAAACATTTTCATTAAAGTTTATCCTCTTGGTCTTTCAAATCCAAAATGTTAATAGAAATCAAATCTTCAATTAAGGTAATGTTTGAGAGAAAAACAAAAATGCATTCTCAGCACTATGGACAAAGATCAGTAGCCTGTGCTATGTGATTGTGGATGCATTTGGTAAATTTGTATTTATTTTGTACTACTGTACAGGTACCTTGCATTCAGATCCAGCAAAAAAATCTATAGATCGGTTCAATATATGTAGCTGTGCAACATGTTTTTCTAACCCTAACTCCTAACATCTTCACTCTGTTCAAAAACATGTTTTCTATAGCAAAGAAATGTATGTTACCAAATGATTGTAGCCTTACCGGTAAGTCAGAATTTGGATTTTTGGTACAATGCAGTTGATTGGCCAGTTTAAAAAGCCTGGGACAAATGTCCCAGCTGATTATTGCAACAGTACAACACAGCTCAAAAGGAATTAACATTGTCATAGTGGGCAGAAGATGACTTAATCAAGTGGTACTGATGAGGTAGGAGTGGGGGCAATGGGGAAAGTGGGGGTTTTGAAAGTGATATTGAAGAGTCAAATGAGCAATGTGTGCTCATCTCGCTGACGGGTGCATGGTGTCAGCACTTACAGCACCCCTACCTCCCGCAGCTCTCAACAGTTGATTTTATTTAGGGATAATAAGAATCACCTCAAAATATATTTCAGAGAAATTATCTATTTGATTTCCACGTAAATAATATTGGTTACAACATCTTGTTGACAGTGAAAACAAAATCTTACATGGCTTTCATCCAAAGTTGAATGTTTGATAAATGTGTAGACTTTTATATTTATTTAAATATTTTGCAGAAGTAATTTATGTGGGCACATGCCTGTGTGTGCAGACATTCAGCCACACATGTTGATGTTCTGGTGTGTGTGAATTTAGAATTGTAGGCTTCAAACGCAAACAGCTTCATTGCTGAGCCCACACTCCTCTCGACAACTAAGAGGCAGCTTCATTTGACTAGATTAGGAATTACAGTGGTTAGACAAGGTTGCCATGGGAGACAAAATGTATGTATTTGTGAAACACACCACAAAGCCACAGGAGAGTTAGTATTACCCCCAAACATTTCCAATAACAAATATACTAGAAATCTAAATATACTGTATGTATACATAATATACAGGTGCTGGTCACATAATTAGAATATCATCAAAAAGTTGATTTCAGTAATTCCATTCAAAAAGTGATACGTGTATAATGTATAGAGTCATTCCACACAGACTGATATATTTCAAGTGTTCATTCCTTTTAATTTTTATGATTATAACTGACAACTAATGATAACTCCAAAATCAGTACCTCAGAAAATTAGAATATTGTGAAAAGGTTCAATATTGAAGACACCTGGTGCCACACTCTAATCAACTAATTAACTCAAAACACCTGCAAAGGCCTTTAAATGGTCTCAATCTAGTTATGTAAGGTACACAATCATGGGGAAGACTGCTGACTTGAAAGCTGTCCAAAAGACGACCATTGACACCTTGCACAAGGAGGGTAAGACACAAAAGGTCATTGCTAAAGAGGCCAGCTGTTCATAGAGCTCTGTGTCCAAGCACATTAATACAGAGGTGAAGGGGAGGAAAAGATGTGGTATAAAAAAAGTGTACTAGCAATAGGGATAACCGCACCCTGGAGATGATTGTGAAACAAAACCCATAAAAAAAATGTGGGGGAGATTAACAAAGAGTGGACTGCAGCTGGAGTCAGTGCTTCAAGAACCACCACGCACAGACGTATGCAAGACATGGGTTTTAGCTGTTGCATTCCTTGTGTCAAGCCACTCTTGAACAAGACACAGCATCAGAAGCGTCTTGCCCTGGCTAAAGACAAAAAGGACTTGACTGCTGCTGAGTGGTCCAAAGTAATGTTCTCCGATGAAAGTACATTTTGCATTTCCTTTTGAAATCAAGGTCCCAGATTATGGAGGAAGACAGGAGAGGCACAGAATCCATGTTGCTTGAAGTCCAGTGTAAAGTTTCCACAGTCAGTGATGGTTTGGGGTGCCATGTCATCTGCTGGTGTTGGTCCACTGTGTTTTCAGAGCTCCAAGGTCTACACAGCCGTCTACCAGGAAGTTTTAGAGCACTTCATGCTTCCTGCTGCTGACCAACTTAATGGGTATGCAGATTTCATTTTCCCACAGGACTTGGCACCTGCACACAGCGGCAAAGCTAACAGTACCTGGTTTAAGGACAATGGTATCCCTGTTCTTAATTGGCCAGCAAACTCACCTGAACTTAACCCTATGGAAAATCTATGGGGTATTGTGAAGAGGAAGATGCGATACGCCAGACCCAACAATGCCGAAGAGCTGAAGGCCACTATCATAGCCACCTGGGCTCTCATAACACCTGAGCAGTGCCACAGACTGATCGACTCCATGCCACGCCGCATTGCTGCAGTAATTCAGGCAAAAGGGGCACCAACTAAGTATTGAGTGCTGTACATGCTCATACTTTTCATGTTCATACTTTTCAGTTGGCCAACATAAAAAAAAAAATATTGGTCTTAAGTAGTATTCAAATTGTCTGAGATACTGATTTGGGGGTTTTCATTAGTTGTCAGTTATAATCATCAAAATTAAAAGGAATGAACACTTGAAATATATCAGTCCGTGTGGAATGACTGTATACATTATGTAAGTTTCACTTTTTGAATGGAATAACTGAAATCAACTTTTTGATGATATTCTAATTATATGACCAGCACCTGTATACAATATTCATGAATTGTGTAATAATGTCAAACTTAATTTACACGTGCAACTGTGGTGTGCTGATTTAACTCTACAGTGAAGGAAAATTTTTTGCTGGAATACCCATCCAAGATCAATTATCAATGCCTTGGCTGAGGGAAGGAGGTTCTCATCCAAGGTTTGACGGTACGTGGCCCCGTCAATCAATGTTGTTCTGTCCCTTTAGCAGAAAAACACCCCCGAAGCATAATGTTTCCATCTCCATGTTTGACAGTGGGGATGGTGTTCTTGGGATCATAGGCAGCATTTCTCCTCCTCCAAACGCAGCAAGTTGAGTTGATGCCAAATAGCTAAATTTTGGTCTCATCTGACAACCACACCATCACCTAGTTCTCCTCTGAATCATTCAGATGTTCATTGGCAACCTTCAGACGGGCCTGTGCTTTCTTGAGCATGGGACCTTGCGGGCACTGCAGTATTTCGGTCCTTAACTGCATAGTGTGTTACCAATTGTTTATTGGTGACTATGGACCCAGCTGCCTTGAGATAATTGACAAGATCCTCCCATGACGTTCTGAGATGATTCCTCACCGTTCTCAGGATCATTGCAACTCCACGAGGTGTGGCGCCCCAGACCAAGGGAGATTGACAGTTCTATTGTGTTTCTTCCATTTGCAAAGAATCGCACCAACTGTTGTCACCTTCTCACCAAGCTGCTTGGCGATAGTCTTGTACACATTCCAGCCTTGTGCAGATCTACAATCCTGTCCCTGACATCCTTAGAACACTTTTTGTCCTGGCCATGGTGGAGTTTGGAATTTGATTGATTGATTGATTGATTCTGTGGACAGGTGTCTTTCATACAGATAACAAACTAAGATTATTAGCACTCCCTTTAAGAGTGCGCTCCTAATCTCAGCTTGTTACCTGTGTAAAAGACACCTGGGAGCCAGAAATATTTCTGATTGAGAAGGGATCAAATACTTATTTCACTCATTAAAATGCAAATAAATTTCAATCATTTTTTAAATGCATTTTTCTGGATTTTTGTTGTTGTTGTTCTGTCTCTCACTGTTCAAATAAACCTACCATTAAATGTATAGACTGATCAAACATGCTAAATCAGCAGGGGATCAAATATTTTTTCTTTTGCTCTATACACTGTATAAATCCACAAAGAACAAGCAATCTCCCCTTCTGTGGAGAGCTGAAAGGTGTTGCCTACGTTGTCAAATCTTTTCAGATCTTTAAAAGTCTGTAAGGTCTTGCGGGCGCTGCAGATTTTCTGTTCTTTACAGCGTAGTGTGTTACCAATTGCTTTCTTCGTGACTTTGGTCCCAGCTTGCTTGAGATCATTGCCAAGCTCCTCCTGTGTAGTTCTGGGCTAATTCCACACCGTTCTCATGGTCATTGCAACTCCATGAGATGAGATCTTGCACAGAGCCCCAGACCGAGGGAGTTATTTTTGTGCCAAACATACCTTTGGTTTCCTTGGTTTCATCTGACCATAACACATTTCCCCACGTGCATTTGGGAGACGGAAGCCTATTTATATTTGCAAACTTCAGCCATGCTTGGCTGTTTTCCTTTGTAAGAAAAGGCTTCCGTCTTGCAACCCTACCCCATAGTCCATTCATATGAAGAATACTGGAGATTGTTGTCACATGTAGCACACAGCCAGTACTTGCCACAAATTACTGCATCTCCTTTAGTATTGCTGTAGGCCTCTTGGATGCCTTCCTGACCAGTTCTTTGACTGTCTTCACTTTGTCCCATGGAATATCTAATGCATTGGAAATTCTTGTGTACCCTTCTCCTGACTGATGTCTTTCAACTATGAGAACTCTCTGATGCTTTGTAATCTCTCCAGACCATGGTTTTTGCTCTGAAATGCGATTAAGATAAGGTCAGGAAAATCCTACTAGAACAGCTGAACTTTAATTGTGATTAATCAGAGTCACTTTAAATGATGGCAGGTGTGTAATGACTTCAATTTAACATTAGTTCGAATGTGATTGGTTAAATCTGAACACAGCCACATCCCCAGTTATAAGAGGGTGTGCACAATTATGCAACCAGTTTATTGTAAGGTTTTCATTTTTCCCCCTCAAAGTTTTCAGTTAGTTTTTCAATTGAATTGTTCACATTATAGGTTACATTTAAAATGAAAAAAATATTTATCTTTGTCAAATTTTTTACATTACAAAAACCTGGCATCTTAGGGGTGTGTAGATTGTTATATCCACTTTATTTAATATACAGTCGAAGTGTGCCCATTGGCCCTGGTGAATGTCATCTTTCTGACAGAGAAGGCACACCCATCGACCTCCCTGTCCCCAGTAACAACACTGGGTGACATACTTACAAAACAAATTGACAGGCATGTGCGATCTGCAATTTTTTGTGCTTCAGCATGATGTAAATTATACTTTTGCAAATTTTTTTGCCTTTCTTTATTTTTTTGCACTCTAGTGGCAAAGATGTCATGTTTAATTAGGATTTAATTACTAGGGCAAACAAAATATAAATGGAGGTGTGTGTGTTACATTCTGGAGGAATGACATTTTAAATTGTCAACTGTTCTCTAGTAGTAATAATAACACAGTTGTTGATTTTTGGTGACATATTCTGTTTTTAGAGAAGTTGGGGAATGTTTAAGGGAAGGCTTTCAAAGAAATTACTACCAGGTTTGTCAAAATAATAACTGAGGATGTTCCCTACAAAAATTGCATGAAAGCCATGAACGCTGAGTGGTAATTGGCCAACAATGCATTAGCTGACATCAGGATTGCTCCAATCACAATATCAGCTTCCAAACCTGTCTTTTTAAAGGGGCACTGTGAACACTACTGCCTCTAAAAACAAAAAACAGGCAAGCCTAGTTCAGCCGGCCCCCAACTGCATGTATTGCCCACTTGAGATTCGAACCCCGGTCGTGGAAGGCTGGACATTTCATGGGTGTCAGTATAGCCTTTTGTGTATACCCTGAACAAATCCTCTTTTGCTCCTGTCAGTTTCATCAGCTAATTAGCTATTCATAAATGATATTGATACAGTTAAACTGGAGGTTATCTTACTAAGATTTCCTCCACCACAAATTGCGTCTATGAACATTATGGTGTTTGCCACTGGCTGTTTTCACAGCGTATTAGCCAGTAATATGCTTTACCAGTATCTACTAACTTACTGGAATAGTCCAGAATTGAGCTTTGGGTGTCTGCCAAAGCTATTTCATTTCAAGGCATAACAATGTACTTTTTTCTTTCATTCTTGAATGACATTGATACAAGAACTATCAATAAAGGTGATGATAACAAAACATTTTATCAAGTGAAATTATGTGAGAATAGTGAAAAAATGGTTATATTGCGACCCACATAAAATGTATAAATGTCACTACTCTCAATAGATTTGGTCTTAGGTCTTCCACATGATAGACACTGTCTTTAAGCACTATGCCATGGAATTACACGTTTCAGCAGTTGCTAGACACCATTGAGAATTGTGTTAAACTGACTAACGTTTCTTATTTAATTTACCTCCATCTTAGCTTCTGTGAACTGGCACTGGCCGTTTTAATGGCTTATTAGCCACTAATGGGCTTACTGGTATCTACCATCTTCCTAGAAATATTCTTAAGACTTGAGCAATTGCTAGCAAGTCTGAAGATGAACTTTTCCATGCTACAAAAGGTCACACTATAATGTAACTACTGTTTGTTTTAGCCAGCAAATGTGTTTGTCTATCCGTACTTGGAAAAATCCACCAGAAACAGTTGCAATATAACTGTAAACTGTTTGATTTCATACTTACTATAATGTAGATACTGAAGGTTTTAGCCAGCGAAATCTTGGTCTCTACAGATTAATTTATGTTTACTTCACTTTGCCTCTGAGGACATCGGAACATGGGACCTATTGTTTGTAGGTCTGCGTCACTAACCACTATGCAATTTAACAAGGGTCAGTTAGTCAGTCACTCAGAGATGTTAGAAATCAGCCATGTCATATAGTGGTAGTAATAATAACTCGCGTACTCGGTTGTCAAGGGAGAGAGTATTCGATGTTTATTGCAGCATATTGGTAGTCTATTAGCACATGATGTTACAGGCCCAAACTCTTCCCTACTCTCTTAGTCTCTCTCTACTCTCTCAACTGTAATGTGGGGTACAAGCTGTTAAATACCTTGAGGGGCGTGTTTACCTAGCAAAGCCAAGACACTAACCCTCACACCAAATGGTCAATGTAAACATTCCTGTGGTTATCAGAGCGCAACCATCAGGGAGAATCTTAACTTTCTATTATTCTCAGTATCTAGGCACATTCACTTCTAATGAACCATACATTCATATTGTAGTTGTTAATGCTCAGATCCTACAGAGACATTCTCTCTTCTTAGCTGGCTCCACTTACCGAACATGACTGGTATAGTACTAGCTAATTGGAAATGTCTACTGGTAATTTCTGCCTGTTTTCATGCTAGTAGTACAGCAAAAATCATAAATATATTGTACACACGATCATGTGGTGGCAGTGAGTTACACCAGAGGAGCAGAACACTGAGCCATTGTATGTATACGTTGCTGTGAATAGTTCTCCAATAAACAGTTGACCTAATATGTGTTGTTTTCTGTCTGAACTATTATAATGTATCAAAACATATTCCTTGCTAGACCAGAGGCTGTGTGAATTGGCAATGACAACTCATCCACACTGATGCCCCAGATTGGTGTCCTCAGACCTTTACTTCCTTCCCTGTTCACCCACTACGATTATCTGAGACAAGCGGTCGGCCAACCAAGCCAAGGGCTGTTCGTACTGCTACCAACTAGCATACTGATGTTCAGGAGCATCATTACAGCGAGTAAAAAGAAAGGTTAATGCCCTGGGTCATTATGCTGTTAAACTACCTGCCTTTCTGTCACTTAACTGCCTGATCTTCAATGTAGTGCCCCACACACACATTAATTCCAAGTCCCATTAAGACTAATTTAAGCACACTCAAAATGCACACACATACCAGGGACGTGCACAGTCCCACGTTCCAGTTACATACACTCACATGGATACATTGACCAGTAAGAGCACTTTTCTGAGCCTATAATTACTACAAAAAAACATTTAAATCAATTGTTAAAAACCAACATCTATTACAGCACGTGTTGAATTTCGGGTAGCTTGTTAGAATTTGTTTGATACCGGCCTGAAAGCAATGATCCAAAAAACAATGGTAATTTGTGAATAACGTATGCTTTACAAAACCGTTTGACATGTGACTAGTCACTTTTAGTTCTATTGAAATGAAATAGAACTACTGTTCCTGAAAATAGATAAACTAATCAAGAAGTTAGCCAACTTTCTAGTTCTGTTGCCTAGAGCATCCGATAATATTTTGACAGGAGCTGGTGCTGCAAATGCATGTTTTGTTGACAATTTTTGATGTTGTCATTTTGTAAATGTCATTCACAACAACTAATAATGTTGGTAATAGGCCCTTTATCATTTGTAGGGTTCAGTAGATGAGGTACTGAACCACAGTTGTGTTCCTTATGGTTCATTGTTCTCCTGGTTCATTATCGAATTATTTTTATAATGGTAGCACAGTAACAAGCAAAGAGCAATCTTTAAAAGGTCTTTACCCTTACAATCTGATGTACTATGAAATCTTCCTGCCATGGTAGTGACCAAAAACATGGTGTTTTTCTAATTGTACTTTCATGGTATATATTAAGGGAGAAGAGCATGAAAGGGTGATAAGAAAAGTACAGATCCATGCTAACAATATGCATAGCACACCAGAGGTGCATGCATTTCTGATTTCCTATCAAATGCAAAATATTTGTGACCCAATGATAACATTGCAACAGGCCAATAAATTGCTAAACTATTGGCAAATAATGTGTTTAATAATATTTGTCTGGAAGAGGCCACTTCCTTCCTTGTATTTCAATTTGTAATTTGCCAGATGCCCTTACACAGAACAACTGACAGTTGTGAATGAATACATGTTTCCCACCCAATTGCATTGACAAACTAGCACCACATTTGGTTGGGAAACATTTCCAGATTTACCTGTCCTATTCCTATGAAATATTTACGTACAGTTAAATCCAGGGTAAGCTCTTGAGAGAAACTCTACACTAATATTTAGAAATAGTGGGGCTAATTTTTTATAGATTTCCCTGGAGTCCCCATCTGCAGATTGGTGGGGACTGACAGGACCCCAGCCCAGCTCAACTTTCGCAGGCCTTGCACCTTGAAAAAATATGCAAGCCTGGAGTAGATATGTACCCCCCAATGCATATCTCCTTATCCTGTGTGAATATTCGCAATGCATCAATACAGGAATGCTACAAGAAGCTAAACTGAACACACCAATGCACTCTGTACTCTCAACTTTTCCTGACGGTAATTTAATCTATGTAGGCCTGTTTAAGATAAAGCAGTTAGTGAGAAAAAGCCTGCTTCTTTCCATGAATGGATTATTATGTCTAGTATACATTTAAATAAATATTTTGTATTATTTTGAATCCTATAGCTTTTCCTTTGTTTTAAAAGGAAAATTAAGTAGATATGTATGATAACTAAGAAGCTATCATTAGTGAAATATTAGGGTTAAAAATAACTGTCAATGTACTACACACCACCCTTACTGTTTATGAAATGGCAGATCTGTTCATTCCTCAAGGCTTTACTCTGTGATCCCCTAGCAGGCAAAGGCTCCACTAGAGTTCTTATTAGGCCTACTTTTACAATAAAACATGTCTACTATGACTACAACAACAAAGTGAAATGTCAGATCTTATGGGTTCTTCTGTCTCATTTGTGATTTTTGTAACAATTTCTTTGATCCGCTACCCAGCAAGTAGATAATTACTATAGCAGGACTCTGATGCAGTGTATTCTCAGAATATATCAGTGCTAAGAGCTTACAAGGAAAAGGGCTTCTTCTGACACATGTTTTAGATCTTCTTTTTCAACCCTGTCCAACTCTCTCAATCACTACCCTCTCTTGCAATGGCTTAGGCATCAGGTGAGGTTTGTAATTGGACAACAAAACATTGAATATGGATAGGGTTGATCCCTGTACCCTAAGTTATGTAGATGTGTGTCAACCTGTAATTTATTAGCGCCATGTTATCTTTAAATCTGCAGTGAAATGTCGTATAACAAAACCACAGGAAACCTATTCTGTATGACCCTGAGGCTACACTTCCCTGCCAACAGGCGACCCAGACACCTAAATCTTTTGACTCAAGATCTTGATGTTTGGGTCGCTGATCACACAATGTAATGCTAGTGACAGCAGAAAATGCTTTTTAGCAGGTGCATTCACTCCAAGTGACTTTATAAGGGTGAGATTCATCCTCTGAAGTATGCCCCACTGGCTGTGCTGCTTGGGACATTTTATTGGACGATAAATGTGATCCACGTTATTGCTAGTCCTAAAGTAATTCATCTTCAATTCGCATAAACACATTATCTCCAGGCTTCAACACAGGGATGTGCTCATTCGGAACAACTGTATTGTTTTTTTAGTTATCTTACAGGCCTTAGAATGTCGGAGATGGGCTGCATTATGCAACACAAGTTAGGATTAGGGGAAGAAATTAGCTAAAAATGATTGATGTTTTTTTTTTTTTGCCTCAGGCTGCTTGCTGTACTCTCATCAAGCTATACTCAGACTATACTCAATTGGATCTTTGTTTTGCCTGTGTATTTCCGAAATGAATGGCAATTCTGAAATGGGATATTATCTACTGGGCAGGAAGAGAGGCAGCAAATAATTCATGTCATCTGTGTGCATTCCAGTAGCTAAAGGAGAGGATGCCCCTTTCTGTAGGACCATTTCAAATTATGTAGTTAGGCTTTTTTCAGTTCAGAGGAGAAATGTGCTCTAGCATTTGAGATAAACAATGTTCTTGTAGCAGCAATATAAAATTTGCTTTCAAACAAGTTTGTATATGGGAATTTGTTGGCATAAAATAACACTTATTTCACAAAAACTGCCTCTGGGTATGTGACAGGTGATATTTCCTTTAAACATAGTATGCAAGCCTGCTTAATCAAGCTACCCAGCACCTCATTTGGGATTGGAGAGGAGCAACAACATCAAAAGCCAAGTGAAATCTGGTCTGGATCATCATTAGAAACGATTCACAACACATTTACTGACAAACACTTTCTTTTTTGTGCTTCAGACAGGAATCATAAGTTTCAATTCTCATGAAACAGTGGGAACATTCGGTACTTAATATTTAAAAAAGCCCATATAACATACTGTTGTAAGCCACAATACACAGGGCATAATCCTACAGTATTTTTTTATCCCAACTTAGTAGATATATTGGAGCAAACACTCTAGCCTTACCAGTCAATACAATATGCATAATATAAAATAAAATATAACTATTTTGTCCATCCATGATGGACATTTTTCATATTGCTGTTCATGAAAAATGGCAATTACTAAAATTGATGAGTTAGTTACCAAAATGAGATGAGTTGCTTACCAAAAAATTTTACCCCTGTTTTGTTAATTATTTTATGTATTATTGTATTATTGTATTCCTCTAGGCATGTACAACAATACACATACTATAAGGTGTACGCAAGTGACATCTAAATGTTTTGAATTCATCTCCACAATCAACATTACTATCCATTTAGTTCTGTTTTGCTTTGAAATTAAGTGAGTCATTCACAATAAAGACTTTTAATTGACCAACAATTATTAGACTGCCACAGTGATGGTACAATTGTCATCATTCAGCGTATTTAAATGCAATAATTAAGTGCTTGAGGTGATTTATAATTGCATCTACACTGATGTCAGAGTAATTAGAGGGACAATAGATAGAAAGCCGTTAGCAACCTAGGCAGTGAGTTGTGAACTACCAACACATCCTTGCCATGCAAGTACAGGGCACAAGATAGGAGATTACTGTCATCCAGTGGTCAAGTGGAATTTCAGTCATTGTTTCAAGAAATGTAATGGTGGTAATGACTCAAGTCGCTCTATTTGGATGTAATATTGTCACAACAGCCCTAGGTTACCACTCATCACACATCTTTGTAACCCCGTTCAGATAGTAACAAAAGAGATTAATCTAATTAATATGGTGACATCCAGGCAGATGTCGGTTTTACTCACAACGTGTCCAGTTGTGTTTTTAGTGTTGGCTACATACGGGAATACAATAAACACATATTTTCAATTGGAATCAATTTAAATATATTGTGGTTAAGAACTGCAAATGCTTAGGAGGGGGAGAGACCAGTTTGCAATCAAAAACCAGATATCACAACATAGAGAGCAGGATTTAAGATACAAATATGTGTGTGTGTGTGCGTGTGTGTGTGTACCTTCCCAGTAGTCTTCCCAGCCTGGTGCAGGTCTACAATTTTGTTTCTGGTGTCCTTTGACAGCTCTTTGGTCTTGGCCATAGTGGAGTTTGGAGTGTGACTGTTTGAGGTTGTGGATATGTGTCTTTTATACTGATAACAAGTTCTAACTGGTGCCATTAATACAGGTAACGAGTGGAGGACAGAGGAGCCTCTTAAAGAAGAAGTTACAGGTCTGTGAGAGCCAGAAATCTTGCTTGTTTGTAGGTGACCAAATACTTATTTTCCACCATCATTTACCAATAAATTCATAAAAAATCATAAAAATTCTCATTTTGTCTCTCATAGTAGAAGTGTACCTATGTTGAAAATTACAGGCCTCTCTCATCTTTTTTAATTGGCAGAACTCACACAATTGGTGGCTGACTAAATACTTTTTTGCCCCACTGTATATATACATTTGATACACTGCTGGTTGTGCAGGTTCTCCTACTTACAAAGCATGTAGAGGTCTGCAATTTCTATCATAGGTAGACTTCAACTGTGAGAGACGGAATCTAAAAAAAAATCCAGAAAATCACATTGCATGATTTTTATAAATAATTAATTTGCATTAATTTTATTGCATGACATAAGTATTTGATACATCAGAAAAGCAGAACTTGATATTTGGTACAGAAACCTTTTTTTTGCAATTACAGAGATCATACGTTTCCTTTAGTTCTTGACCAGGTGTGCACACACTGCAGCAGGGATTTTGGTTCACTCCTCCATACAGACCTTCTCGAGATCCTTCAGGTTTCCGGGGTGTTGCTGGGCAATAAAGACTTTCAGCTCCCTCCTAATATTTTCTATTGGGTTCAGGTCTGGAGACTGACTAGGCCACTCCAGGACCTTGAGATGATTCTTACAGAGCAACTCCTGAGTTGCCCTGGCTGTGTGTTTTGGGTCGTTGTCATGCTGGAAGACCCAGCCACGACCCATCTTCAATGCTCTTACTGAGGGAAGTAGGTTGTTGGTCAAGATCTTGCGATACATGGCCCCATCCATCCTCCCCTCAATACGGTGCAGTCGTCCTGTCCCCTTTGCAGAAAAGCCTCCCCAAAGAATGATGTTTTTACCTCCATGCTTCACAGTTGGGATGGTGTTCTTGGGGTTGTACTCATCCTTCTTCCAAACACGGCGAGTGGAGTTTAGACCATAAAGCTCATTTTTTGTCTCATCAGACCACATGACCTTCTCCCATTCCTCCTCTGGATCATCCAGATGGTCATTGGCAAACTTCAGACCGGCCTGGACATGCGCTGGCTTGAGCAGGGGGACCTTGCATGCGCTGCAGGATTTTAATCCATGAGGGCGTAGTGTGTTACTAATGGTTTTCTTTGAGACTGTGGTCCCAGCTCTCTTCAGGTCATTCACCAGGTCCTGCCTTGTAGTTCCAGGCTGATCCCTCACCTTCCTCATGATCATTGATGCCCCATGATGTGAGATCTTGCACGAAGCCCAAGACCGAGGGAGATTTACCGTCAACTTCTTCTATTTTCTAATAACAGCGCCAACTGTTGTTGCCTTCTCATCAAGCTGCTTGCCTATTGTCCTGTAGCCCATCCCAGCCTTGAGCAGGTCTACAATTTTGTCCCTGATGTCCTTACACAGCTCTCTGGTCTTGGCCATTGTGGAGAGGTTGGAGTCTGATTGATTGTGTGGACAGGTGTCTTTTATGCAGGTAACAAGTTCAAATAGTTGCACTTAATACAGGTAGAGAACAGGAGAGCTTAAAGAAAAACTAACAGGTCTGTGAGAGCCGGAATTCTTACTGGTTGGTAGGTGATCGAATACTTATGTCATGCAATAAAATGCTAATTCATTATTTAAAAATCAATGTGATTGTCTGTTTTTTTGTTTTAGATTCTGTCTCTCACAGTTGAAGTGTAGCTATGGTAAAAATTACAGACCTCTACATACTTTGTAAGAAGGAAAACCTGCAAAATCAGCAGTGTATGAAATACTTGTTCTCCTCACTGTAGATAAATATAGATATATTGGTTTGAATGAATGCTCACCAATTGTCCTACAGATACAAAGTTATCAAAACACAGAGGTGGTTTAACCCTACACAAAACACCTTTTGACCTTTCTCTGTCTGTGCTTCTCTCGTTTCTTTTTCTCATCCCTCTGCCTTTTCTTGGACTTTATCTCAGACGGTCTGTAGTCCCTCTCCTTTCTTCCCTCCCTCTTCTCCCTGTCTGGAGGCACCTGTCTGAGACTGTGTTGCCCTTGCCCCCTGTATCCCAGCAGTCTGCTCTGACAGTTGACCCTGTGGTGTGGCGGTTTTGCACGGCTGGCTGCGGATATGTCCTCTCGTCCTTTTCTGTCCCCCCACCCTGTGAAGGGACCAGCTTCTGTCTACCTGCCCCCCACCATGGGGCACAAGTAACGCGCCCCCTTTTTCCTTCTTCCCCTTCATGTCTCATCCCTCCTCTTCCACCCGTCCTCCCCTAATTTTTGCTGGCGTGTTATAGTGTTCTGCTTTCCCTCTCCTCATATCTTTTCATTTTCCTCCCACTCAATGCAACTGCCATCTTCCACTTCAAATCTTTTCTTATTTGCCTTTTTCATGTCCTTTTCGTTTGTGCATCCTTCCTTCTATTCTTAGTTTTTCTCCATAATTTCCTCTTTTTGCCTGCATATTCACTCCTATCCTTCCTCTCTTCCTGCTCGTGCATCTGTCTTGTCTCTGCTCTCTTCTCTCATCTGCTAAACTTACGTCTAGCTGCTGGCTGAGCCTATGAGACTAAATAAATACAGAAAGGAAACCAAATTTAAAGGGCCCTTGTATCACCCCAGAGACATTAGTGCATTGTGCTCAAAGCCTATATGAAGATTACTACAAGGCACCTCTACTTTGAAGAAATGAAAAGTTGAATTTGGACGGATGTTGAGGATTTGACTTCAGCACTGAGGAATCCAGAAGTATTTAGTAACCTCTGAGTCTGTGTCACTCCTACCAGACTCCTTGAAAAGTTAAAATCAGAGGGCTTTTTCCTGTAAGAATGACCACTGAAGCTAAAGCAGTTAAAACCCAGCTCTTTCTCAAGATAGAAGAGGTACATTTTTAGTGAGACAAAGATGGACATGCAGTCTTGCCTCCACACATAGCCATTTGTATGTGTAGCAATCCTGGCAAAACATTTAGTATATTACAGGTATGACAGTCTCGGTCTCTGACACACAAACATTCATGCACACACACAGCTATTCAACGCAAGACACTTCTCTATAATTAATGCTTTGGTGCTGTGCCGGTTATAGCAATTGCCTCTGGTAGACGGGAAGCCTAATCTGATAAACAAAGGAAGAGACAGGCTTAAGAACTTAACCTCAACTGCTCTAGTAAATATCCAGTGGCATAAACAGATAGATATAAAATTGGAACATAAATTAAACACAATAATACTTGTTAAATATAAATACACTACTGTTTAAATGTTTGGGGTCACTAATATATTTCCTTGTTTTCCATGAAAATGAAAACATACAGGAAATATAGCAAAATAAATTAGAAAGATGTTGAGGTTAGAAATGATAATAATATATGTTTTATTTTATTGAAATGATATTTGTGTCTTTCAAACTATGTTCAATTTGCAGCCATTAAAGCCTTGCACACCTTTGGTATTCATGTTGTCAATTTGCTGAGGTAATCTGATGAGATTTCACACTGGTACTGAAGTCCCTCCCACAAGTTGAATAAGCTTGATGGTAACTTTCTATGTACCATACATTCAAGCTACTCCCACAGCAGCTTGAGATCCGATGACTGTGCTGGCCTCTCCATTATAGACAGAATAGCAGCTGACTACTTCTTCTCTAAATAGTTTTTTGCCGTTTGGAGCTGTTCTTTTAATCTTTGTCCTGTTATAGGAGAACATTTGCTCCTTGCTTCTTCAAGATCCCTTTCACCCTGTAAATTCCATCCTCTTTACCACCACCAAAGCACCCTGAGACCATCACATTGTCTCCAATGTGCTTGACAGATGGCATCAAGCACTCTTCCAGCATGTTGTCATTTGGTCTGCTTCTCAATAATGTTCTTGGATTTGTCGATCCATAACACTTTTCCAATCTTCCTCTGTTGAGACTGGTGTTTTGTGGGTACTTATCCTGTTGCTCAGTTGCGCACCGGGTCCTTCCGCTATTTCTACTCTGCTTATAGCCTGTTTGCACTGTTCTGTGAAGGGAGTAGTACACAGCGTTTTGCAAGATCTTCAGTTTCTTGGCAATTTCTCACATGGAATAGTCTTCCAAGAATTGAATGATGAGATTCAAAAGAAAGTTCTGTTTCTTGCCATTTTGAGCCTGTAATGGATTTAAAAATTGCTAATGCTCCAAATACTCATCTAGTCAAAAAAAGCCAGTTTTACTGCTTCTTGAATCAGCACAATAGTTTTCAGTTGTGCTAACATCATTGCATATATATATATATATATATGTATATATATATATATATATATATATAT
>JACXGJ010004971.1:0-15176 GCA_016801105.1 Esox niger
TTGGAGTTGATGCTGGGTTTGGGACTGAAATTAGGGATGAGGTTAAGGTTGGAGTTGAGGCTGGGTTTGGGACTGAGATTAGGGGTGAGGTTAAGGTTGGAGTTGAGGCTGGGTGTGGGACTGAGGCACAGGTTAAAGCTGGTGCTGTGGTTGAGGTTGAGACTGAGATTCAGGCTCAGGTTAAGACTAATGCTGAAGCTGAGTTTGGGACTGAGATTTAGGCTCAAGTTAAAAAAGATGCTGCGGTTGAAACAGACAAGCAGACCATCACCAGGGGGCTCTTTTGTCAAAGATAGTGATATTCCTGAAAAGGACAGTTGTTTTAGCTGCTACTCTCCCAGCTCTGTCATCAACCACTTAAAAAGCAATGTGTTCAAAGACATTCAGAACTTACAGTGTATGACCTTTGAGCATCACTGAAACTTGAATTCGGCACCAGTCAGTGTAGCCCTGCATCACAGTAAAACGATGCACTTGCTTCAATATGTGAGCAGTATTGGAAGGAAATCTTATTGTCCTTCAGCAGCACCCCATATTTTGGTCAACCACTAAATCTGTTTTGGCATTATAACATTTTCCAAAGTTGGCTGAAGGTCATCTTAATTACATTTGTTTTAATTCCCCATCCCAGAAAAGTTGTCTTCTGTTGCTCAGGTATTGAAGCAAGTGGAAACACGACATTGGCCCTTCTTTCCCAGAACACTGACATACAAGTGTATAAAAGATCATTTGCTTCAGGTGTCAGAGATGTCTTTATAGAGATGTCAGAAAAACACTTTTTAGTTTTCTAGAAAGAACTGACTGTCATATGATCCAATATAACGGTTTGTCCTCATATACAACATGGACTGAAAACTAATTATTTGGATTTTATAATAAACCATGTGACTCAGTCACAAGTCATGGCCTGAACCAACTATGGACTGCATTGTTAAAAACGAAGTGGATTTCTTGGCAGGACATTACAATCTGTAGATGTAAATATTGATGCACTGTATGAATTAAAGAAATGTCTGGTTCACAAACTAAACTAATAAAAAAACATTAAGATCCTCTTGCAAATAACACATGGAGAAAGTACAGTTTTTGATTGCTGTATCTGAAGAAGGTGAAAGTGTCTCAAAGCTAAATAAATGCATGCTAATGAAACAAGGATTATCTTTATCCTCACTTCTTGATTGTACAAGGTTATTCAAGCCAAGAAAAGGGTCTCATATATAGAGAAGGTGCTTATATAGAGAAGGTGCTGTAAAGAACCACATGATCGTGGTTCTTTACAGTCATTTCAGCACAGTAAGATATTGAGTGACACTGTCATTGTATCCTAGGGTACTTTGGTTCTACACAGTGTATGCTTCGCTTTAGAGATGAATTGGTTGAGTTGATCTGGCTGGAGAAGATGTGAGGAAGCCATTGATGTTGAAGCGAGGAAAACCAATGTGCTTTTCTGATGGACTCTCATTTTCTGCTCTGCCATGTTTCCAGACATTGCCCCCTGGGCTAGCTGATTATTCACCTACATAGCACACGTCGTCTATAGCTCCTCTTCAGGAAAGGCTAGACATCCCAGTCAGCCTTGCTATCCACAAGGCAGGAAAGAGATGGGTTGATATTGGCTGTCTGGTGTAAAGAGAGTGTGTGCATTTGTGCATGTGAGAGAGCAAGAGAAAGAGAGAGGATTAGGGGGTTATCCAGCATTGGCCCTTCTATGCTGCAACACTCACATCTCCACTTCAAAGTGAATTCAGCTCTTCCCCCCTCGGGCAGAGTGGGATGGCATACGGACAGAAATTGGATCCATAGAATGACTCTGATCTATGTAAATACAACAATTTTCAATGTACGAAGAACGTGCTATATTCGAAAAAATGAACTTTTATGCACGAATAGAAGGGGTGCCCGGAATTTATATTATTCACGTGCATGTATATTCACATGTACACATATAATATATTAGGCTGGTGCAATACATTTAAAATGCTTAATGCAATTTTTTCCCGTAGTTAACGCATTTTTCTTTTTTCATCCACGATACTATTGATAGTTAGTTCTTCACTTGAGCGGGAAATGATGTGGCAACAGACTACAGGTAACAGTTGGCGCTTGACTTGTGCTAGAGATGTCCAGAGCACTTCGCAAGTAGGGGAGAGGGGGCTAAATTGAACCCAATTTTACTTACGTTTTGCCTAAGACAGAAATAAAATGTATACATCTACCAATAACGCACTAAAGACAAAGGGCCTTGAAGATATGATTGCTCAAAAGAAATGGTCCTATGACTTGATCTTTCCCAGGGTGGGGGTAAGGAATCCTTGTCAAGGGGTAAGTTGAGCCATCTAGGGGAAAATTGGCCAATCCTTTTTTCTCGAATAAAAACCTGAACACAATTTTAAATAATGTATTCGTTTTTCAAAAACAATTTAATTATACATTCTCCCTTTCTAAACCGTCTTGCATATTTCTGTCCTCATTATAATGTTTGAAATTACAATGTTCCACCAGGTTTTGTTTTTAGCGTTACACAACATTTCCAGGCTTGTGTACCCCTCTCGCAAATCTTTTTAATCGTGTTGCTGGCATCAAATTCAAAGTGGGCCTAGATTTTTTCAAGAAATTATTAAATGTCTCAGTTTCATTATTTGATATGTTGTCTTTTGTATTTTGTATTGCATATAGGGATTAAGTAATTTGCACATCATTGCATTCTGTTTGTATTTAATTCACTATGATATGTAGTTTTAGACCTGAATAAATTTGCTAAACATTCATTAGACCTGACATGTAAAATATTCACTTTGACAATCAAAAACCAGTTTTTGCAGTGAAAAAATTACGGCGAATTTTGCTGGGAGTTTGTTAACATCCGTTAATACAGTACATATAGTGCGCTTCTCTACGTTGCCCCACATCTCTGCATCCCTCCAGAAACTGGAACCGAGACGCTGCGTGTATGCAAATCCACCTGCTAACACTTGTAGAATGGTAAGTAAACATTTTATATTTTTGCTAACCACTCCAATTTCCACTAGAACATTATAGTAGTAGAAATAATAAACAACTTCCATGCTGTTCATGAATTACAAATCTCATCTGATTAATAGTTGTGGATAAACATCTCTAGGCCAGGAGCTTGTCTTAGGCACGTTGCATTACCAACGCATTACCCAAGCAACTACTTTAGTTGCTTTGGTAACCAGCTTATAACCACAGTAAGGCGTCTCGGGGGTTTGTAAATTGCTAATACACCACTGCTAAGCGCTGTGTCCAGGCATTTCGCACTGCGTTGTGCCAAAAAACAGCTCTTAGCTGTGGAATATTGACCATATACCACCCCCTCCGTGCCCTATTGCTTTAGTCTTTAATGGGCATGAATAAAACGTAACTTAAATGGTCAATATACCGTGGCCAAAGACAATCGACGCACTTACATAAAGCCCGATGCTGCCAACTATTCGGTATTTATTATACCCCTAGATCCTCATTGCCTTAATAAACCACAAATATACCTTTTAATTAGCTCATTTTGTAATCTCTCACACCGTACACCAAGAAAGGAGATAAAATATAAACAAATGAAGTGCATGGATCATTAAAGAATACCACTTTAATGATGCGATGAAACGTTAATTCCAAATAATGTTCTGGACTCCTTTTTATACGAATACAGGGTTTTTGTTTTCAAGCATACATTCATACAAGGACAAGACAGTTTAGAGTAGAAACCAAAGTGCACCATATTTTATGTAGATATTTTTAAGTGTATGTAACTTGAAATAACCTTTTCCAGCAGGCCAACAGCACAGTTCTGGTGTCTTTTGTGATATACCATGGTGGAGATCCTCCAGTATTTGTAAATAAGTGGGAAAATATAGTGATCCGAAGTACACTACACCTCCTACGTAACAGGACACATGCAAAATAGCACCCTATTCCCTATTTAATGCTGGACACCCTTGAAATGAGGGCACTAAAAAGGGTATTTCATACTTTTTGGAATGCACAACCCTCTCCGGGGAGTGTTTGACATCTCACCTTTTTGAAATTAACAACCCACCGCTGTCATTGAGGAACGACTGTTGATAACGACACGCTACCTCACCATCGCCCTCCCCCGCCAACCCCGTCCAGTCACACCTTCCTAACATTCGACCTGCAGTTTGGTTTGGCGTTTTCTACTATTTACCATTCTCCATAATGATACCCAACAGTTTATGAATATGGATGCCAGCTTGTTTATCGCAGCAGGAAAAGCTTCAGCCAATGCCAGCGCTGTGTTTGCCTGTCAGGTTAATCCGGGTGTGTGACATTTGAAGTAAAAGCCCAACAGCATGTGCCGCCTCATCAACCAAAGTATTGCCTTTTTCCCTGGAGTGACAATAAAAAACACAAGGGAAAATGAGCTATGCATGCAAGTGGTGGAACTAGTTGAAATGAGGGTTATTTTGCATTTGGTGGTGGAAAACCCTTTTGTTGGATGGGTGACGGTATTGTGTTATCAGTCATGAATTCTGTCCTTCTGCATTTCAATTTTACACCTCAACAAGCACCAATAAATCCAGGCAAACACACGGGCACTCCGGATTGCACCCTGTTCCCTACATTCCCTATGAGCCCTTGTACAAATGTAGTGCTCGGTCTAAGTAATAGACTGTCATTTAGGATGCAGATACAGAGTGAATAGGGACCTCAAAAGAAGGAATCAATACTTTGTTAAAACCAATCCCCTGTTCCCTCTCTTCCTCTCTCTCTCTGCCTTTCTCTCTGTGCAGTCAATTTAACTGCTCTTGTTATGATGCATAAAGCATGACCATCTTTCATTTGAACTTGCAACTGTGCTTTATGTAGGGGAACCTGGCATGTCAGAGTAAAATCATTTAACTAATCATTGCCGACATGCAAGGAGTCTTGTGTCTGTCATTATTTGTTGAACAGCCGAGGTCAACTAGATATTGCTTGCATTATTTGGTTATCCTGATATTTAGTGTTGGGTGTCATCAGACAGAGGTGCTGTATGACTACAGAACTTGTGTCAGAAAGATTGACTTTCTTATTTATTTTTCATCCATTGAGTAAATATGGAATAAAAGACACTCTTAATTGATTAAAATAGAATTGCTGGCCAAGTCCTTTTCAGTCGTTTAATGACATATGGGACTGCCATACTGGCTCGAGGATTTCATTCTGTGATTTTCAATACTTTCTCAGTGGAAGTTGTAAGTTGACAGACAGGGGAGATGATAATGCCCAATTTAGAAATGTCCATTCATTTTCAAAAAGAAAAAGCTTTGAATCCAAAGGAAAGGCACACTCCAAAGCGCAGTTAATAACGTATCAACATTTGAATAACAATATAGAATACACAATGTCTGCTTATATTGCAGCTATATGACATTTCATTTTAGTTAATTAAGATGGTAATCATTTAAATATATCATTAGTATCCACAGTATCTTACCTAGTGATGAGAATATATATAGATTACATCAAATCTATGATTTTGGTATACTTATGCCTAGAAGGCCAGCATTGCAGAGTTGTCTCTTCACTGTTGAAGTTGACATTGGTGTTTTGCGGTGCTATTTAAAGAAGCTGCTTTTTGAGGACCAGTGAGGCGTCTGTTTCTTAAACATGACACTCTTATGTACAGTGCCTTGCATAAAGAATTCACCCCCTCTGCATTTTTCATCTTTTGTTGCCTCACAACCTGGAATTAACATGGATTGTTTGACGATTTGCATCATTACATTTACAGAACATGCCCACAACTTTGAAGATCTTTTTTTATTGTGAAGCAAACAACAAATAGGACAAAATAACAGAAAAAGTCAATGTACATAACTATTCACCACCCTAAAGTCAATACTTTGTAGAGCCACCTTTTGCAGTAATCACAGCTCTGGATAAGTCTCTATGAGCTTGCCACATCTTACCACTGAGATTTTTGCCCATTCCTCCTCTCAAAACTGCTCCAGCTCCTTCAAGTTGGATGGTTTGTGCTTGTCAACAGCAATCTTTAAGTCTGACCACAGATTTTCTATTAGATTGAGGTCTGGGCTTTGACTAGGCCATTCCAACACATTTACATGTTTCCCCTTAAACCACTCAAGTGTTGTTTTAGCAGTGTGTTTGGGGTCATTGTCCTGCTGGAAGGTGAACCTCCGTCCTAGCCTCAAATCACACACAGAGTGGTACAGGTTTTGCTCAAGAACATCCCTGTATTTAGCACCATCTATCTTTCCCTCAACTCTGACCAGTTTCCCAGTCCTGGCTGATGAAAAACATCCCAACAACATGATGCTGCCACCACCATGTTTCACTGTGGGGATGGTGTTCTTTGGGTGATGTGGTGTGTTGGGTTTGCGCCAGACAGCGTTTTCTTTGATGGTCGAAAAGTTCAATTTTGGTCTCATCAGACCAGAGCACCTTCCTCCATACATTTTGGGAGTCTCCCACATGCTTTTTTGCAAACTCAAAACGTGCCATTTTGTTTTTCGCTGAAAGTAATGGCTTTCTTCTGGCCACTCTGCCATAAAGCCGAACCTTATGGAGTGTACGGCACAACTGTTTTCAGTTGTGCTAACATAATTTCAAAAGAGTTTTCTAACGACCAAAGCCTCTTAAAATGATGAACTGGGATTAACAAACATTACATGCCAATGGAGCACAGAACTTTACGATAATGGGCCTCGGTACACCTATGTAGATATTCCATAGAAAATCTTCAGTTTCCAGCTACAATAGTAATTTACACTGTATTTCTGATTAACTTGATCAATTTGGTGTTATTTTAATGGACAAAAAAGTACTTTTTTCAAAACAACCCAAAACTTTCAAGTGGTAGTATACATTTTTGCATTCAGGCCAAAAAGTTAAGATTTAGCCTTTTTTGAGGAGTGTTTTTTCCTTGCCACCCTCCCATAGAGACCAGATTTGTGGGGGGCTTGTGATATTCTGGTCACCTGCAGTCATTGACCATTCTTTGCCATAAATGCCTGAAGCTCCTCTAAAGTTTGCCTCTGCACCACCCATTGGCTTCCTGCTAGCCTTTTTGTTCAGTCTTCTCCTTCTCCAGTCATCCACTTTGGAGGATCTGTGTAAAGTCCCACGGGTGCCATACACCTTCCACCTCTTCATAATGGTCTTCACTGTGCACCAGATAAATCCTTTGAAATATTTGTATTTTGCATCCCATGACTTGTGCCTTTCCACAATCTCATAGATCATATGAATGTACCTTTCTGCCCATTGTGAATTATTTGCTATGAATTGCGCTACTAAACTGTAGAATAATCTATGAACAACTACTTTTATTCTGAACTAATCCAAGTTGCTACATTTCATCACAGAGGGAAGCCAGTTAGCTTGATTTGTGATCTGCTAACTGGCTTTGTAATGCCTCTAGGCATCTACATGCGACTGGGGGCCACAGACAGGACCCGACCGCAGAGGTACCTCTAGGCATCTCTGCGGTACTGCTTTCTGTTCTCCCCAATTAGAGACAGCTGTGTCTTGTTGTCTCTAATTGGGGACCCTATTTAAGTTGCCCTGTTTTTCCTTTGGTTGTTGGTCATTGTTCTGAGTCGGTTGTTTGTGGTGCTTCTCTTCAGATCATGGTCAAACTCGCCTTTTGGTTTTTCCGGTTTGGAATATGAAACATTAAAAGGATGTGTGCCTTCTAATCTTCCCCTGTGTCCTGCCTCCTCAGCCGTGACAGTTGGCTGGTAGTTTGCAATTGCAATTCTAAAGGGAGGTGTTCACTTATTCAGACAGGGTATTTTAAAGTTTCTAATGTAATGCTTTTTTACGTTTTCTTTTTCACTTGGATATTATGGGTTACCGCATGTTAAATGCAGCCAGAACATTTTAGATTTTATGAGTTATCATTTCAGCATGTAAGGCAACTAAAGGTGAACATTTTGAAAGGGCTTATTGACTATACCCACTGTATATGAAGACCTCTGGAGAGAAGTCTGGGGAATTGGGAAAGAAAAAGTAGCTGATGGTGCTGCCCTCAGTAATGCTCTTTAACAGTGTGGGAGCATGGGAAGGAGGAAAACCTCTGTCCCCTTTTATAAAAATCCTTTGACTGATTTAATAATATACACTCCAGCGATGTGAACTTGTCCTGTGTCCATTCCCTTTGTCTTGCATTACAGTTCCTTGGATATACTGTATTATACTGTAATACAGAAAATATATGGAAAAAAATAGATTTATACATGACATTCATAAAAAGCATTATTCAAAGAAATTATAGTTCAAAAGCACCTAGATCAAAAGCAAAATGATGTGTACCCTAGACCGCTAGCCCTGACTATAGAATCAAACGGATATGAATCAGCTGAGTGCCACTGGTTCCGTATTTGTAATGTAATTTAGCCCAGTTGGATGCAGCAGGATGATGTCATAGTGTAAGCTAGAATACGTTCTCATTTTTTTCCTTTTTTGCTCTATTCCTTTTTCTCAGACATTTCCTTTTTCTGTTCTACGCCAAACATCCAACATTTCAATAAATCAGTCAGCCAGAAGGCCTATTTATCTACCAAGCCACTTTGATGTCTGATGATGTGCACCTCTTGGTGTTTTATCACTGAATACATTATATCTTGTTGTAGTGAAAGCTTTTAGTCCAAATTCCCCTGAAGATCTGAAAGCATTACAATATAAATAGGATCCATTTAATATTATTGAGCCATGTGTTGATTGCATTGCCTGTGGATTGTGAAACACTGATATGAATGAGGTTAGTATGAGACACAAGTGATCCTGAAGCAAAGCTACTTGTAGCTAGATAATGTTGTCACAGATGTGATGGGTCAAGCTACTATGGTATACTCAACTGCCCATGGGCTAGGCATTGGAAGCAAAATCTCATTCTAGTTATTTGGGCTAGACAGAATACCACAAAGACTATTTACAAGCAAAACAGCTCATTGGAAACATGGCACACTTCAACATAAAAAAAATATACTAAATGTAATCGCTCAACTTATCCATAAAGAGAGCAACCTTCTGCTGTGTTGTGTTAATATTCATATCCAGCCAAGTCTTTTCTGCTGTTCAGGATAAAAGAGCATCTGTGATACTGAAAATAAATTGTCAGTCATGCTTGTACCTAGGGACTTCATGTTTTAGTTTTTAGTGAACTTGGATACAAACATAGTAAACAAGTCTAATATCATCATCAAGGTGGAATAGCATTCAGAAAAATTTATATTCGTACCTTTGATACGTGACACAAGGGTTTGTGGTATTCAGTGCCGTCTCAATCCTTTTGGGGGCCCTAAGCAAAATTTGACTTGGGGTCTCCTCTCCACTAGCGGTTGGGGGCTCCCTAGCAGTTGGGGCCCCCTTGTGGTCACTTATGTTGCTTTTGCCTAGAACCGGCACTGGTGGTATTAGGGTGAATGTTCGGAAGCATGGCACACCGGGCACATAAGTAATGTTCACATTTAGTTTTGATTTGCATTTGGTTGATTTAGTCAACTAATGGCTATTCAACATGATATCAACAAACAACAGAAGACCCCATATAAAAATGTGTGCGATAAACAGACAAAATTCCCTTTTTGCTAATCCACATTAATTCATTGTTGTTAGATATATTGCTGCTAAAAGGTATCTTAACACAGGAATAATCAAATTTAGTGTTAACCATGAAATCTAGACAATTAAGTATATGTTTTTTGTGCTCTTTATTTGTAAGGTCTTTCATACAGATTGGGATTTAAATAAGGATTTTATAAATAAAAAAATAAAAAAGTTTTACAATTGTTGATGGTCCCTGTCAGGTTCACGTAATTTCAAAGTCTGTAAAAAGATATTGTTGAAATGATGTGCAAACAATCTTGATTCAAGCATTTTTTTCCCCCAGTGGGTTTGTTCTCACAGTGTTGGACAATATGGTTATAGATTTGCCATCAGGTTCTACACAGCTCTATTTATCGAAGTGCGTGGTGATGACAGAATGCCATGCCTCTTTACAATATTTCTCTTTCTGTATTAAGACTGCCTATTCTCATGTTGCTGTCAGTGTGGGATAAAAACAATTTGTGTAGAGAGATAATTGGATCATAAACTGTCATATTAAAAATCGCTTACGGAAGGAGTGAGACCACATGATCTCAGAGACCAGTGATTGGTATGCATTATATTAGCTTCAATACATACTTAAAGGGCAGGATTAGGCAATGGTTGTTCATTTTTCTTTTACTTCAGCACATATTGCCAAAGCAACCAAACGCGTCTGTGAGATGTCAAGACCCACTCCCCTTATACTGTGATTAACTGGGTTGGTATCTTTTCATCAGTATATATAATTTATGGCTGTATTTACAAAGGCATTTAGATCATTTTTTAAATGTTAATGTATGAAGAAGAATATTACATTTAAATATTTAAAAAATAAACATGACTGTAAATGAAATAATTGCTTTCAAGTTGGTAAATTGCACATGCGCTGTTTGTCAAAAGATTATGTTAGAGTCAGTGACAGGATAGATGTGTTGCTCAAAAAATAAAGGGGAAAAGCTAGCAAGAATCAGCTAAGAAGTCTTAATTTGACATGAATTTAAGTCCATGATTAAGTAAGTAAGCTAATTCTATTTTCTGTGGTCGCAGTGAAACTGTCATATAAAATTCAATGAGACATACAACAGTGTAATAATAGTAAAGTTATACATGGGCAATGCATGCACATTTAATTGTGTTTGACATGATTTACTCAATAAAGGTTTGTGTCCTTTCTAGAGAGTTGGGTATACTCTTTTCTAAAAATTTGCTATGCATTTACATTGTATGTGAAAGCAATAGGAAGTTCCTTAATGTTTTGTAAAACGTTTAGACTTTTATGCACATTAAGTTGTGATGGAGATCACCTGTATCATTTAAATCCATCAGACCCCCTAAAATATGGTTTATTTTTTGGGAACAATGTTGGTAAACAAACAATTAAAACTTCATTTTGATCAAAGGGACTTTTGATTGTCATAAATTTTAGCTGTCTGCCACCAAAGACCAAAACAAATTGGTTAAGAATTGCCTAACCTGGATAAATATCTGTGAAATAACTAAATCAAATAAATATGCGTTCTATGAATGTGAGAATAGTTTCATTTCTCCAGTTCCAGCCTCAACTGTTTACTAAAACACAATAAACTGCAAGGTAGAGTGCTTTGATGTTGTATGCTTTCTAGATTAAAGTGTTTCTGTGCTTCTCTTTTAACTTTTATCTCATTCTTACAAGTCCTGGGCTATGTATTGAAGTCCTGGGCTTCTGTTGGTGAAGAGAAGAGTGAACCCCGGAAAGCAAAATGCTTTCCCTGAACATGTCCCTGAACAGGGCCACTATACAAGCATTTGAGTTAAACGCTTGTTGGCCGTATTCCGTGGAAACCTCTGGGCTATACGGCCCCATTGGTCTCATCTATACAGTAGGTAAGTGATTACTGGTTAAGAGTGATTACTGATTAAGTAGGTGTGTGATTACTGATTAGCATGGCACGGTAAAGTGACATAGAAACGTGACTTAAAGGGTGCTTTGGTGCTTACTATATCCAGTGCACATGTACTGCTGTAGCTTGTGTTTCAATCTGGCCTACTGCTCTTTCAGCAAAATCTCTCCTCTTTCAGTCAAAAGGCACACATGGCCTGAATAAATATGTCTTCAATATTTTTTTATCAATTGTCTGCCCGTTTAAAAAATAATGATGATAGCATTGTAGATATGGCAAGTTAAGGATGAATGCTTTTTAATGAGGCTGTCATCACAAGTCCCAATAGCAAAGTTTCAGTGGAAAAGTTGACACTTAACACTTGTGATCTGACCACCTGCTGATGTGTCTGTTTCCATTTAGCCACAGTTTGCTCTGGCCCAAAGAGTCTGTACTTTGAAGATACCCAGAGATGACCTCTGCGTTTCTGTTAGCAGACATACCTTGTTTCAGACTTCCACCCAGGGATTCTCATTATTACTGCTAGAAGCACACTGGAAATTAAAGAGCAACTTTGAGTGAAACCCATATTTGCCACAGGAGATTAACATTTCACTCACTGGGTGAAAGGTTATACCAAATTCAAGATTTAAATGATGAGGTCTGGTCTGTAGGGCACATTTTATCCAAGGTAAGCTGTATCTGGGTCTATCAAAATAATTACTTTCTACTTAGCTGAGGTGAAAGTCTGTGACAATTTGTACTCAACTAGAAATCTGTGAGACTGGGGACCCAAAGTCTGGTCTTTGCATTTTGCTGCTTCATTGCAAGACAGGGTTCAAGTCCTGCATGTGGATTAGCCCAGGGGTGACATGTAAGGCGGTGCAATTGGCAAGTATGTCCAGCCTTGGGGGTTAGCAATAGAATACCATCTGTGACTCTGAGACTATGCCCATATTCCAGCAATGCCTCAAGACTCGCTTACCCATAGCCATGCCAAATCCCACACTCTCAAACTTTCTCATAGTATTTCTTTTGTTTTTCTGTTTTCTGTTCCATGTCACGTTTGTACAGTGTCTTTGGGTCCCTGAGAAGCGCTATATAAATATAATGTATTATTATTATTATATGTTAGCTTTGAAACTACAGTAAGTGCTCTAACATCTCCAGCTGATTGCTTAGGTTTCTGTATACCAGTCAAGGTAGAAGACCAGTTCACCTGGCCTGTAAGAATTCCAGTCTAGAGTTCTGAGTTGAATGAACATTGTGGTCAAAATGAGAATGGCATCAGATGTGCTTCGGTATACACATGTCTCTAGATCGACTGTCCAGAGCTGGCTGGTGGTTGCTACATAAAAGAAGGTCCTTAAGAACTTGATATCATTAAATGTCTGAAATGTTGCAGTTTGTTCCACCTGCAATTTCTGCAATGAGTCCTGAAGTGTTGGATGTATAAACCTCTAGAGATTAGGTATTCATAATTGATAGCATTGCATGCTCAAAGAAAATATAATGAGATTTTGTTGACACTCCACATCCAAATATGCTAGTCTGGTGCAGTGGAACCAATAGAATAGAACAGAGCAAGATGCAAGACTTCACTTTAGTATAGTCAGTCACAGTATATGCGCATGTGCATGGGTTTCATGCTGAAACAGTGGAATAGTGACCACACTGACCAACTAAGCTGTTTACATTCCACATCTTCATTTCACTGAGAATACCTCAAGAGCAGACCTTGTGAAACATTTATAATAGTCTTTAAACCAGGATCGTTTGCTAGGTGTGTATTGCTACCCCATGGTAAACTCCACTCAAGCTTGTCTCCTAGAGAGGCTTTAGCAAACTCTGAGCAGTAGAATCCTGTTGAAAGCTGGTGAGGTTGAACTTGACTGTTAAACGAATGGAAGCTCCTTAGACAAAGCATCAGTTGCCATTTCTCTGTTTTCCATTTTCAAAGGACAATAATAATTTCCTCTCAGCAGTTTGCATGATTAATGAGCATGATTGGCCTTCAACTTGTACATATCAAATGTGATTCTCTGGTTGGTTTTAAGTAGGGCCCACATTTACAGTCAGATTTTCCTGTTGTGAGTTCAATCACATAGTGGCTTCGCATAGACTTACCAAGTATGGATGCCTGCTGGCGGTGTTGACAGTGATGGAAATTATCGGCCTTGTGCTTCTGACTGTTCCATCTGTGTAAGATGAGTCAGGGTCAACGGTCCCCACAATCCTCAGCTGTAGGTGTGTGTGTGTGTGTGTGTTTGTGCGCACACTTGCATGGGAAAGTGACAGTTGGAGCAGAGGTGGATCCTTCTCCGGCAGAAGACACTTCTGTTGCGCAGCCAGAAAATCCTGTGGTATATTCACTCTTTTCCACATACTGCAGTTATATTTTTAGTTCACAAACACACATACGTCGGTCACACACACACAAACACACATCCAACCCTCGACATGCTCCCCCCTTGACTTGTCATGTCACAGAGGCTGTTTGCTGTGGACGGCTCACTCTGTAAAAAGATCCTAATATATTTATAGCACAATTGTATTCATGCATCAGGCTGTTCCAGTTCAGAGGTCTAGTACTGCGTGGTGTGACCACCGCAAGCAACACCACACACACCGTTCATGCTATGTCGTTTACGATTCGGACCCGACTTCTTTGTGAGCTTCCCAAAGCAACTGCAAATGTGCAGATCACGCCCTTGGGAATGCCTTAACAGACAGAAAACCCAGGTAACCATGCTACAGTGTGTAAACACCACCCACCCTGGATATTTCACAGTACAACTACTCTGAAGGATACCTACAGTATGTATCCTTATTATAGGCAATGGTTGATTCATTGTTTGTATCTACCAGGCAATGCCATTCATTATGAAGTTTACAGCAAAGCTCCCTGGTCTTTGTATTTCGAATTGCAATGGAAATGTAACACTTGATTGCCTTACAAGCAATATGTATGCTAGATGTAGGTATAAACAGTAACGCAATATCCATGCTATTTCACGAAACAAAGGAGAAAGCACATAAGACAAGATTTATTTTCCATGACTGTAAATTGATTTTAACTTTGACACCATAGACTATATGTAGATCAATCATAAAATAATCACTATTATATGCATTTCTCAATATGGATATATAGAGTACCAGTCAAAAGTTTGGATACACTTACCCATTTACTTGTCATACTGTCTGAGCCCATAAGGCTCCATTCATTGGTCACAGTCCTCTGTATGAGTGGGGTTCTTGGCTGTCATTAGTGTGTGTCTAATGGGTGTCACCACTTCTATAAAGGTGCCGGCAAAATTTGATTTCCCTAGAGCCCTGGATATGTCAAACAAATACAGAGCCAAATGATTTCCGCGTTGATTGGCCTTTAGCTACCTAGAGACTGATTCAGTTCCAACCTGGCGATCTAAATGTCCTTGACTTTGTAGAGATAAGGGCTGCAACTGGGCTGGGTTGGCAGCTCTTCTTTCAAGAGGAAATGTATGCCCGCCTAAGCATGAAAAAACATTTCAATCAATGACAATGTAATAACAGTGCAATAATGTTATTAATGATGTATCAACTGAACTAGAAAAATGCTAATTAAAACCATGGTATAATCCAATGAACACTAAAGAGAGACATTTATTTTGTTTTATTAGTAATTTAATCAATTTGATAAGGAATCCCAGTGATAACTATCCCGTAGACTTTATATATATTCCCCATAAAACCTGCTCTGCA
>JACXGJ010004971.1:15276-42054 GCA_016801105.1 Esox niger
TGTGTGTGTGTGTGTGTGTGTGTGTGTGTGTGTGTGTGTGTGTGTGAGAGAGAGAGTGTAAATGTGTACCTGATGCTATCACTAGCTTTTCTGTCTGGTACTATACAGCTTTATTTAACATCGCTTGTGTAGACACAAGGTGATTTTGGGTCAGCAACATAATCTCCTGTGGCTTCATACACTGTACAAATGTCTGGTATGTACAAAATAACCAGTCTCAAAACTTAAACTTGATGTAAGAATGAGCTTACTTACCCATAAACTGTTATTGCTTAGTGGTCAAACTCATTATGTAGGCAAACATTTGGTCTGCAATGAGGTGCAGAGGAACACTGACATTTTTCTATATTTCCTTAATTATTTTTAACACGTTTTTATTAGCCAGCTTGAAAAGAAACTAAGTCATTGATATTGACATATCCATAGGTATTTCTGCTCCCGTGGACATCCTAAAGCCATCCATTCACACACTTTCAAGCAGAGTATTTATTAATGCATTGCAAGCTGCAGGTGTTTTCAATGGAAACGGAGGTTAAAGATGACACTCGCATAAATAAAAATAAATAAATAAAAAGGTTTATAAGAAAAACTTAATTTCGTATTTTTTGGTAATTGTAATTATGGCAGGCAGTAAGGAAACAGGAGCAGATGCACTGATGTGGATTTTTTCTGCCAAACAGATATCAACCTCAACTTAACATAAAACAGTAAGGCCCTGAGGCCAACAAAACGTGTATCCAGAATGCAGCGCAACAAAGAACAAGACAGGGAAGTCAGTCCTCTAACTTAACCTTTTCACAAAAGTACACGGCACGAAGGCCAACAGAACGCAGTTCCAGAATGTAGGATAATCAGGAATGAGACAGGTAAGTACAGGGTTAACGCTGTAAAAAGCGGACACAAACATGGGGGTAAAAGTGGTGGAGTGGACAAGGAACAGGTGTGTGCGATGCTGGGTGTTGATTAGGAGGGAGTTGGGTAGGAGTGACCGGGGAGCTGAAAAGACCATGGGCCGTTGATTTCAACCGGTCCGAGTGACCGGTTGTCAATAAACCGGGGAGGGTGACCGTCCAAAGCAGTGAGGCGTAGGCAAGGACAGTCCAGACGTGACAGTAATAATTGTTCTCTTTTGGAAAAATAGCTTTGAAAAGATTTAAACAGTCTGGCAACACCTCAAATTTACCAGGGCACTTAACAAATTGCCATGGACTGAATTCAATAGAGGTTTAAAAGCTGGGCATTTTTCAGTCGTAAAGATGCTAAGTGCTCATTCACTTGTTTTTAGGAGCGTCAGTCAAGACCTAGCCCTATAGGCTTTTAGGCTGATCAGTGTCAATGGTGCACTTGGCTCAAACCAAAGTCCTCCTGACATCAGGGTTTGGAAAGGAAGGCATGGATGTGGTCGTGACATTGCTCACGAGGTCCACCGCTTTCCAGTGAGATCTCAACTCTCCAGGAAAGAAACATTTGAGAAGGCAGGATGAGTCTGTTGCCCATATTTGTCCATGTATTACATTTCCAACAGACTCCTGTCCAGACTATTCTGTCACCGCCCTCCTCCAGGCATGTACCACATGATGAGAATCAGCTAGGCTTCTTGGCAAAAGCCTTTGTTCCCAAGGATCAACCTGTCACATCCACTGAAATGTGACTGAACTAGAAGCACCGTTAAAGCCTTTGTGTTGTCATTTGTAATGTATATTCATTATGGTCAAGGTAAAATTCTAAATGTCACCTGCCCGCTCCCAAAACACAGATGTTCTCTAATGGACTGCCGATCAGATGAAGCCATCTGAAAGGGACTGCCAGTTCATCAGAAACACATATGGAAAAAAACAACCACCTGAAAGGACACAGGGTAAAAAAAAAAGATTCAAGACATCAAAAGAAGTCTATTGTATTTTCTGGCTATTGCCAATATGGTGACATTAAATGAGGAAAGGATTCTGGCCTTACCTGAGTAGATCCTGAATTGAATATGCTCACTCTATTATGATTGTAATGGCTCATAGAAGATACGTTTACACAAAAATACACAGAAATAGTATCTGTAACAAACAGAAATTGATAGGTTTGATAATAGACAGCATGAAACCAGGGAACTCTGAAAATGTTAGCAATTATAACAGATTTTACTTTAGATGCATCATGAAAAAATTTCTTAAAATAATTTCTAGGGTTGGTTGGGTACCCTGGCAATCAATAAATTTTATTGCACATACTGTGTACTTGTGTTTTCCTTCCTAACTTTTCATAGAAATCCCTTATTACACTAACACAGCTTTGTAGTTTCTTCTCAAACTCCACCTGTTCCTCCTGTCCACCTGCCTTTTCCCTGACAATGACAGTTAGGCTGAACGCTGTAACAACACGACAAAAAATGAATAAGAGCCTCATAATGCTATTGACTGCCCATCGTTGCAGTGTTTATCTCCACACCACAAAGCAGTCACTTTGAATAAAATGTTCCACCATTGTTTGCGGCTGTTATTAATTGATATTATTTAATAAAAGTCAATCATGTCATTTTTGCTGACATGTACGTTAACGACCTAAATGTGCCCCCGCATCTATTTAGTAAGGCTAACAGGAGGAGGCTAACCATTTCAGTTGTTTCAGATGGATTCCTACCAGACAGCTCAATAATAGACCTGTCAGTTGCGTACTAAATCAACCCACTGGCTCTTGTCGGTGTGTTAAGGTATTCCTCCTCCTGTCTCATGGTACACAGTGGATAGTTCTATTTTTGTAAATGTTATCGCATTGTGCAATTCTATTGCTTTACCAACTGTGTGTGTTTTCTACCCCTGTTCACTCCTCTCTTTGTAAGTTATAAAGACACCCCCTACGCCAAGGGGGCATCACTTCTAACCCTACCTACATAAGCTAAGTACAATTCCTATATGGTTGGTCTTCAGGCCCTTGACTTTCTAGCCCAGACAGAGATAGGGATTACCTAAGAAAACACTGCTACCCCAGCAGACCTATCTTCATCTATATGTTTTTCTAGTGTCAGAGAGCACGTTTCACCATTATAGCACTTGGTGCTGTAGCGATCTGTCAGTCAGTGACACAAGAGATGACATGGCATGCATCCATTGGTTGATGCATGCGACATTGGATCAAGGGAACACAACCATGCTGGTTCATCCTTATTAGGTGTCCATTGCAATCAAGTTTGGAGCGCAGGTGCATGAAATATCCCATTAGTGCCGTTTAAAGAAATCAGTGGTAACCTGCAGGAGAATGTTCCCTTTTGCATTTTGGTTGCAATCAACCCGGATTCTGGCACTGTCACACAGGGTGAAAGTCGCATCGGGAAACTGCATGAGTCTTGTAGGAAACAGCCCAAACGAATGCACGCACGCACACACGCACACTAAAGTCCCCACCTTATATGTGAGGGGTGATTCTGATCTCAGAGTATTTGGCTGCTTCTACACCAGTCACCATAATCCAAACAAATGTTTGTCTTTCCGGCAGAGACAGGTTGTGAAATACATCTGACCAGAGCTTTTTGTTTGGGGCTGTATTTGGAGAAATTACACAAGCATCTCCTCACCTCTATTCTCTATATGATAACTCCATTTCACAAGCACATAATCTATTACTGTATTTTTGGCATTGCTTGTCCACAGCTTTAATGGGTAGGTATGTATCAAATGTGTGGCAAGTATGTACATAACAATTTATGATAGTTTCAGTATATGATAATTGTGATCTGACTTCCCGTTTCCTTCAGATTTTTCTAATTGTTAACAATCTGTCCTGTAGTATGTTTTCTTATTATCCCCATTAATCACATGAACATGCGCTGAGCACATCTGGCCGAGTGTGTTTGCCAGAAACCCACGGTGAAACAGCCTTGGAGGAGACAAGACAGGGCCTGGAAATAGCCTGGAAACAAACAAATCAAAGGCTATTCGTTGCACAGGATAACTGCAGTGTGGTAGTTGGAAGTCTGAGGAGAGATCAAAAGTACCAAACCAGCACACCTGCTGCCCCATCACTGTTTCCCCATGTGCGTGGTGGGGCGTGCACGTCCTATTCAGTATCAAGTACATGCAACTCACAAAATGACTAACACAATATGGTACACATTATAGCACACACAATGTAGCGTCTACATTATAGAATACACATTATAGAATACACAATGTAGCATACACAATGTAGCATACACATTATAGAATACACAATATAGCATACACATTATAGAAAACACAATATAAAAGATGTTGAGGGTGCAGAGAGTGCTTGTTCCGTAGCCCAAACAATGCAATGTACGGAATTTAGCAACTCTAACATAAAAGCAAATGTAAAAGTCCACATGTACCATTTAACAACATACCTTTACACTGGACGTTTTAACCGCTAATTGGCAATTTGTGAATGATATTGAACATTTGTAACTAACTTTACCTCCAACACAAATAGCATCCATGAGCAGTATGGCGTTTGCCACTGGCCGGTTTGACTGCGTATTAGCCAGTAATGAGCTTTAGCTGGAAAAGTCTAAAGAATTTAGCAATTGCTAGCAAGTCTGCTAAAGCTATTTCATTTCACGGCATAAGAACGTATTTTTTTATTTCATGGCATAACAACATACTTTTTTCTTTCATTTGTGAATTACATTGATACAATAACTATCAATAAAGGTGACGATAACTAACTTTTTCATCAAATGAAAAGACGAGAGAATCGTGAAATCTCCCAGAATAGTTGCAATACTGTATACCTTTAAACAGGTTTATTGCAGCCCACAAATAAAATGAATGACTGATGTAGCTCTCAGTAGCTTCAAAGTTATGTCTTCCATGTAGGAGGCAGTTTCTTTAACCACTACGCCACAGCATTACAAGTTTCAGAAGTCGCTAGACACCACTGAGCATTGTGTTGACTAACGTTTCTTATTAAATTTACCTCCATCATGGCGTCTATGAACTGTATGGCTTTTGCCACTGGCCGTTTAAACAGCTTATAGTCAGTAATAGTCTTACTAATATCTACTAACATCCTAAGAAATATCATAAGAATTGAGCAATTGCTAGCGAGATTCAAGATGAACTTTTCTATCCCAGAAACAGTCGCAATATAACCAGACACTCTTTTATTTCAGGCAAACTGAAGGTTTTAGCCAGCAAAGTGTTCACCTATGGAATACATCCTAATGCATACTTCGCTTTGCCTCGGAGGAGATATGAATGCGGGACCTATAGATTCCAGGTATGCATCTCTAACCACTTCGCTATTCAACAAAGGGGACTCAGTCAGTCAGTCAATCAGTAAGAAAGAGACATTTGATCTTCTTGGCCGGCTCCGCTTTCGCAGTCCGGCAAAAACTGGTTGATCATCTCACAGCTAATTTGGTTAATTGGCAACAGGTCTGTAACATGCTAAAAAGAGCATCCAAGAAAAGATGAGTCTTTCAGAAGTAAAGATGGGGAGGGGTTTGCCACTCTGTGAACCTCTGCACGTGTAACGATTAAAAAATAATGTTTCTCAGTGTAAAATTGAGTTTAAAAAGAATTTGGGGATCTCATCATCTGTGGTACTTAATATAATTAAAAGATTCAGAGAATCCAGAGATATATCTGTACGCAAGGGACAAGGCCGAAACACATGAATGGCCATGGCACTGCATTAGAAACAAACTCGATTCTCTAGTGGAAATCGTTGCATAGGCTCAGGAACACTTACGAAAACCATTGTCTGTGAACCCATTACATCACTGAATCCACAAATGCTAATTAAATCTTTACCCTGCAAAGAAGAAGCTATATGTAAAGAATATCCAGAAATGCTGCTGCCTTCTCTGGACCCAAGTTCATTCAAGATGGACTGCGGCAAAGTGGAAAACTGTCCTGTGGTGTGACAAATCAAAATTAGGAATTATTTTTGGGATTCATGGACACTGCTTCCTCCAAGGAGGACGACCACCCGGCTTATTATCAGTGCACAGTTCAAAAGCCGGCATCTGTGATGGTATGGGGGTGCATTAGTGTACACATGACATGAATGACTTGCACATCTGTGCAGACACCAATCATGATGAACATTATATACAGATTTCAATGCAATCCAGACAACATATTTTTGAGGAAAGGCCTTGCGTATATCAGCCAGACAATGCCAAACCACATTCTGCACGTATTACAGCAGCATGTCTCCATAGCGTGTCTGTGTGCTGAACTGGCTTGCCTGTAGTCCAGACATGTCACCCATTTAAAACATTTGGCCCATTATGAAACAACAAAGGAGACCCTGAACTACTGAGCAGCTGAAATCTTATATCAAGCAAGAATGGGAACAATTTCACTTTCAAAACTACAGCAATTGGGCTCCTCAGTTATCAAATGCTTACAGAGTATTGTTAAAAGAAGAAGTGATGCAACACAGTGGTGAACATGCCCATGTCTCCCAAAAAATGTTGATGTGTTGCTGGCATAAAATATATAATGGGCATGTATTCTTCCAAAAACAATAAACTTGCTCAGTTTCAATATTTGATATGATGTTCTGTTTTCAGTTAAATATAGGGATAAATGATTTGCACATCTTTGCATTCTGTTTTTAATTTGCCTTTTATGCAGGGTCCCAGCTTCTTTGGAAATGGATTTGTTCAAATACAAAGGGAAAGTCAGTAGGATATAAATAAATGGAAAGTCAAGTCAACAGATATAAATGAATGGATATCAGTAGGATATAAATAAATAGAACATCAGGTCAATAGATATGAATAAATGGAAAGCCAAATCAACAAATATAAATGAGTGGAAAGTCAACAGATTAAAATAAATGGAAAGTCAAGTCAACGGATAAAACTTTCTGGAAAGTCAGTAGGATATAAATAAATACCTAAGTCAGATTAGTATGATATAGAAAAATGCCAAGTCAGGTGAACAAAATATAAATACATAGAAAGTGAGAAGTGTGCAGCATCCGTGTTAACAATGTACATAAGACAGCAGTGTGGACTCAATGTGTTTATACATGTGGGGGAATATATGTGTGTATGTATATCGAATGTGAGTGTGTGAGTCTGTGTGAAAGTGCATCCCTGTAGAGTGCATGACCACATATGTGCCAGGTAAGTGTGTGTGTGTGTGTGTGTGTATGTTGGACAAGCTTAGATGACTCAAGTAACTGTTTGTGTGGTACCGTCACAGCATGCAGACCAAAAATCAAACTGCTATTATGACAAAATTTCAACAGTGATAATGGCACGAGAAACAGCTGAAAATACTTTCCATCACACCAGGTAAATAGTATGGTATTATTTCCCACTGATTGTTCATCACATTTTAACATGCAGTTTAGTTAATCACCTCTACATTGATTAAGTAGAGTAATCATATCCTTTCTACTAGAGGTACATAACTGATTTCATCATGCTGTTCTTTCTCTCTTAATGCCAGGAGATTATCCATTAGACCATCTGATGATAACTTGTTTTTTCACGAAAAGCCAGTCGGGACAAATTACATAAAATATGATTAGTAATATTCCGGTGATTAAGATTCATTGCAAATACAGCACCTGTACAAATATACATTACCGTAGCAGCAAAATAAAACTGTTTATAAAATAAGCATTAGAACAACATTGATGTATTCATTTCATCAAAGTAATGAAAAGCCAGTGCAACAGGATGGCCTAGTGGTGCATGTCACTGCCTTGCTGTGTCACTACGATTCTGGTCACGGCATGTCGACATACTAAGAGTCCATTAAGAGAATGTGCAAATTGCCGCGGGGTCCCTGATGGATGGATGCTTGGATGTCAAAAAAGCTATTTTGTATCTTTGTGGTAGGTCAGGTGGCTGCAAACTTAACCATGGTTTTTGGCATGGGAATGTGCTCTCCTCTACCGTGTGCCTGCAAAACATTTCTGGGGGATCAAGCAGTGTGATGAGAAACACAACAGCCTGGTGAGATGTGCATCAAGGGTCTCAATAATGGATTCTCCCAAACCTGATGTGGAGTTGTTGCCAACGGACAAATCCTTTATTGTCAGTTGGACATAAAATTGAGAAGGGAGAACAAAAAAAATGACAATAAATCAAGTTAACTGTGACGGTAAATGTAATAGTAAGCAAAATCAGGTAAATTTATGAAGCACACTTTATTTAACCTCAGTGTATGACTTTGCATTCTTGTTGTTATGATTTTTATATGTTTTTCTGTTGTAATTGAAATGTTTTCACACATCCCAATTAATAAACAAATGAGATGTTTCTGTCTGACCTGTATGACTGAGCAGAACTGTGTGGGCTATGCTAGTCTTGGTCTAGGGGTTTGGTTCTTGTCCCTTTGATGGCCTGAACAGGGTTAGACCAAATTCCTACCTGTTTTTCAAAAAAAAAATATCAGTTGGGCTCAAAAGTTTGCATAACCTTGGAGAATTGGTAATATATGTACCATTTGTAAAGAATACATGAGTGAGCTGGCAAAACCCACGGGAACAAAGAAAAACATTAACTGACCCCCATTTAAAAGTCTGCATACCCTTATTTCTTAATAGGGTGTATAGCATCAATGACAGCGTGCAGTCTTTTGTAATTTCGTTGTTGTCTGTGAGGCCCTGAAATCTTGCAGGAGGAATAGCTGCCCATTGGTCTTGGCAAAATGCCTCCAGGTCATGCAAAGTCTTTGGTCGTCATGAACCGCCCGTTTGAGATCTCTCCAGAGTGGCTCAATGATATTAAGGTCAGGAGACTGTGATGGCCACTCTAGAACCTTCACCTTTTCTGCGGTAACCAACCGAGGGTCAACTTGGCCTTGTACTCAGTGTCATTGTCATGACACTAATTGCAATTTAAAATACAGACACAAATTGCAATGTAAAAAGCCACAGGTGTGGGAAATTCACCTTTAATTTACATTTTCAACTGTGTGTGTATCCCTGTGTGTCTGTAACAAGGCCAAACATTCAAGGGTATGTCAACTTTTGGTCAGGTCCATTTAGGTGATTTCTGTGATCATTATGATTTAAAAAGGAGCCAAACAACAGTGATAATTAATGGGTTCATATGATCTCTATCCTTAAATTCAATAAAAATGTTTGCATAATCAGTCATATTTTCTAAATCAACGCCAAACTTTCACAATTTCTGCCAGGGTATGCACATTTCTAAAACTGTCTTTTATTTAAGGATAGTGATCATATAAACCCATTCATTATCACTTAATTGTTTGACTTATTTTTTTATCATAATGATAACAGAAATCCCCTAAATGTCCCTGATCAAAAGTTTACATACCCTTGTTTGGCCACACAGGTGAAAATGGCATTTAAAGGTGAATTTCCCACACCGGGGGCTTTTTCAATATCAATTTGTGTCTGTATAAATAGTCAATGAGTTTGTCAGTTCTCATGTGGATGCAAGCTATTGAGCCAGAAAAAACTTTCAAAAGTCCTTCGTAACATGGTAATGGAACTTTATAAAGAATGAAAAGGATATACAAAGATATCCAAAGCCTTGCAAATGCCAGTCAGCACTGTTCAATCACTTATTAAGAAATGGAAAATTCAGGGGAAGCCATGGTCAGGTAGACCAAGAAAGATCTCAGCCAAAACTGTGTAGAAAATGTATTTATTATTATATCCTTATTTTCAAATTTTCTGTTAAATGGCCTTTGTATTCTGTATACTTGAAACATTACGTGTACTCAACTTGTCTCTCCCCGTCATCAACTCATGATGTATCTATCTGTGTTCAGTAACTAATTGAATGTCGGCTGAGTAACGCTCCTAGTCTCCATCTATGTATCAGAGACCACTAGAAGAAGTTCCCTTTTGGGGGTACGTCTTCATAGCAGCATTGTAATATAGAGGTGAACAGGACTCCATTCCTTATGGGGAGAGCTGACTTAGCAAAACCACCAAAAGAAACATGCCCCTGCTGTCTTGTGTGAGCTTTCACCAAGTTGTCTGGGCCACTGACATTCTATGATTACCTATGACTCCTGGATCGATGTCTGTATGCAACCTTGCATTCTCTGGGCTACACCTTGGCAACAACAATTATTTGTATGTACATCTTTGCAAGTGCTGATGTCGTCACTTGTACTGTTGGAAGAGAATATAAGCATGAACCTGAAATGCCATAATCAGAACAACTGTCATGACACCACACTGTGTTGATCTCTGTACTTGCACTCTTTTTGTCATGATGCTTGTTCCCGTATATACGATTAAACCTGAAACGATTAACTTATGCTAATGACTGAAGGAGTTTTTGCTTGATAAATTGCGAACATTTTCCATCTTCCACAATTTGGCACCCCAGGTGCAACAAAGGTGTTTGCTTTTAAACTCTCTCCAGCTGACTGAACTGTGCGCATCATAATTAGGTAAGCGAAACCCCTTGACAAAATTTGCAATATCAGTCTGTTTTGAGAGTTGAATTGTTTGTAACGGAGTTGGGAGTAACAAAATAACAGTTGATTATGGATGGTTTTAGTGTTTTTTCAATGTCATAATGTTGTATTGTACTAAATGTAATATAGAAAAAATCCTTTGAGACTTTAAGAAGTTAAAGAACAAAAAAGAGTTGATTGGAATGTATCTGAATATTTGATAACAAAGAGTGATCATTTAAAGACGGGAGTCTCGAACCAATTCGAGACTCCCAAGAACTTACACCTGAGGGAACTGACTGGTTATCAACTAATGCATGTGATTAGATAGGTGTGTGACGCAAACCCTTTTGGGTCCCATTACTCCCTTGGTGGGTTGCAATAGCGGTGGTTGACGGACCCCTATGTGCAAAGCCAGGGCTGGTCCTAAATTAGGGAACATTTTAATTATCCGAGATGCTTTAGGTGAGGGGCTAAAAACGCTACACCGTTAACCGATGTATGATTGGTCGGCATTGAATGGGTTTTGGATGAGTGAGTGAGAAAAATGTGTGTGTGCTCAAAACAATAAGGCGTAGGATTGTGTATTGGTAAAGAATTTACATGACTGTCATGGGGAAATCCATGCGTGAAACCATTGCAAATACACCACTGTACTTGTGTTTCAATTCTATTATCCGTGTTTTGTTAGAAAACAGTAGCAACAGGCAGATACCAAAGATTGTTATAATTGGAGTAAATGGAACATTTTTCTAAGACATTTCAAGCACAGATACAGCCATAGAAAATTATATGCCAAGTATGCTGTCGATTTTCACTTGGACACTATTGTTTTCCTATTTTAAGTTATTTGTCGGTGTTGGGTTATTTTATATTAGAGATCTAGAACTTTTTAATCAGTTATCTTTTTTGAAACCTATCATTTTTTTTGAGTATTATTGACAAGAAATGTATTCGACTATTATTACTTGACATTTTATTTGACAGAATAACAAGATAATCATACTAAGCTAACGTTATAACAACTAGTCCAAGTCTGTACAGCCAGCTCTCTGTCACCAGCTCTCTTGTCTAGGCCATTTGATTGAAAACAACATTTAACAGGCTAGAAGTGGTACCAGGTCCATGCGCTTAACTCTCTTGGTACACGTATGACTCTACAGATTTTATAGAAGCAATTTCTTGCTGGAAGCTTACATCTTGTTATTATCGAATGCCCCGTGCATAGGTAACTCTGTGGCAGACGAAGCAGCAAAGGAGGCTGATCAGATGCCTCTTATTGCGGCTGGAACTCATTCTGCTACTAAACATGTCAATGTGTGTCCATGTTACACTGTTGACCATATCCTTGACCTACAGACCTCTGTCGCCAGAGGCTGACAAACAAACCTGGGTGACAGCCGGCTGTGCAGCTGGTACCGACGGGATCTTTAGACACCTGCTCAGTAAACCCGTTCCACCAGTCTCCCTTCTGCCTAGTCTTTCCGAGTGGCTCATAGAGTGTGCCACACGGGAAAAGGGGGATTATAGCTAATATAGGCAGACTTTGGTTTGCTCCAGGACTTCGAAAAGCATGTCAAAAATCGGAAAGGAATGCCCAATGTAAGGCAAACAACCTACAAAAGCAGGCCCTTTAAAACAAGGTAAAACAGGCCCTTTAAAACAAGGTAAAACACCCCCACCACATTGTCTATTTGTACATTTACATATTAATTTTATTGAAATTACAAGAAATGCTATTGCTTGGTAGGTAATAATAGCCATATTTCCAAATTGGTGGAAGATTTTCCAACACGAATCAATGGTGCAAAGACTTTTGAAATGTTTCAAATGAGAGGTCAAACCAAGGTTTGGTGTATCAGAAATTATTCATTTCTGATCAAGGGACACTAAAGAAAGATCTTTACCAAGTACTAGGCACTCACCAGAATTATGTAATAATATAGGCAAATACAAATGAACTGAATATATCTATATGTTTATTAATAAAGCTGCATTGTTAATGGGTCATATCCATTCTGGTACTATACAATAGTCAAATAGATTTAAGGCCGGAGCTACAAAATTGTTTATAGTTTTAAACTTGCTAAGATTTCGCTGTTTGCTAATACCTGAATGCATGACAGTTATAAATTAAGATTTTAGTGTTAAGGAGATGGTGCACTGTTTGAGATGACGGTCGTCTGGGGTTGCTTTCCCATTCCAATTGGAGAACTGTGTGTACACAAAAATGCATGACTGGTCATTTCTAAGTTATGAGCTCATAGAAATTATGAAACACGACCAAGACTCGCTTTAATTTAGAATCAACTGGCCAATGTCAAATGTATTGTCTTTATGTATGTAGGTATTCATATTACATATGTGTTTGTGTTATGTCCAAATGTTGCAAACTGCCTGCTTAACAAAACTAACAACTAACTGTAAACCTGCATATTTGTGCTATTTGTTCTGTATGTCTGGATGTTTGGTGATTTACAAGTTAATTAAATCAATGATAAAAAGAGAGAAAGCAAATGTGTGCTACATTCATGATGACATTGGTAAAACGGTTGTTCCCAATTTAGGCTAAATATGCTCCACAGTCTCTATAAGAAAAACGAATGAATAATTGAACATGGTTATGGTAGGCTATATTGACAGAAAGCTTGATGTTTTGATTAAATTTTACTTATTCTATGATTTAAAATGCTGCATTATAAACATAGGTTTAAACTAATAAGGAAGGGTTTTCTGTATTTACAAATCTAGACATGCAGACCCAATGTTAAACACAACGTCCTCACAAATTATTTTAGGTTAGATGATTCGGCTACATTACATAAAACATAGATAGATCTTGGATTTGTAGTAACAATGCATTTCTCCCCTCAGTGTCGAGAGAGGGGTGTCCACAGGACATACGTTTGATTGGTATGTAGGTGAAAAATGGGGGAGAACTTTGTTAACTAATATATAGAAGAATGAGGGGGAGTAGGAGTAACAGGTCTATGATGAACTGAAGCACATGTGAGGAATTTGTGGTATCTGTTTGGGTGATAGGATAGTATATAAAGCATGATAAGGTGACTCATTTAGCAGTTTCTAATATTGTTGTTTAGTTGGTTAGGGGCCCATCTTATAGAAGGCACATGTTATATTCATGATTTTAATTCATTTTAATGGAATTAGACTATTTTGCATAGACATTTTTTCGCATTACACATCTATAGTGGTAAAATAAGGATAATTACATGAAATGACCAAAAGGACCAAAGTTACTAAAATTGTTAGATTTTTTGTTTTCCTCTCAAAGTAAAAAAGGAAAAATGGGGGAGAGGAAGACATATGTTTGATTAGGAAAGAACTGAAACAAGATTGGGATTTAATTGAGGTAGCTAATACTCAACTGTAGTTGGGATTCAACTTTGTGTTGTGCAAGATTATATCTTTGTTTCTTACAATGTAGGAGTCCTGAATCACTGATACACCTTGTCCATTGAAGCGGTACCTCACACCTGTGGTCCAGATAATTTCAGGGCCAAACCAATCCCATTCCTATGAGAGACTGCCATGGGTTCAGAGTAAGAATATTGGACACTGGTGGTTCCAGATTCATCACAGTCAAAGAGAGATGGGTGACAGACTATGCCACGTACAACAGAGAGTCCAAAGCTGGGCCATTGACATCAGCCAGGAGCTGAACTCTATGAAGGAGAGGTAACCATCTGGACTGACTCATAGGAACAGGGACATTTGACTTTTGGACTTCGGGGTCATAGAGCACAGACAGTAGTGGACACACACATCAAATGTGGGTCACCAAAATGGCTGACAACATCACAAGAGGGAAGCAGCAACATCAAGAAGTCTTTAAAGCACTGCAGTTTTCACATGTAACAACTAGGAACGTTGCAGGAATAGAGAGGACCACGCAACATCCTCTACTGCTCCAGCCAGGAGCCAGATATTTCTTATTTAATTTTGTATTTCTTTTTTGTATTTTATTTTTTTTATTGGGATCTTAGCAATTCACCAGCGAAACCCTATTAAATTTGTTTATTTGATATTTGTTCATTATTATTATCATTTTGGCATAATTTGTGCTTTTGTATTACGGTCTTTAATTTTTCTGTGGAATAGCTTTGTAAAACCCTATCTATATAGTACAAAAAGATCTGCCATTAGAGAAACAAAAATAACTGTATGTATTAATTTGACCAGGGTTATACTAATTCATCCATTTTGGTAACAATACCCAAATGTAACCATAAACAATATATAGAGGTCTTAAGAATCTTAGTTAATGAAACTACAAAACAAATGTTTGTTTTTTAACATATTTATAAAAAATCTAAATGTATACGTTTTCAAAAAATTGTAAATCACTTGTGATAATTTTACACAACTCAGGTATTTATTTCTGACATTCAGTCCCACCATTTCATTATTAGTTGAGTGTTCTTTTTAGTATTGCAGCAGCCTTTAAATTAGACATCAGGAGAATAGCTAAACTGATGCATTTCTCAATGCATGGAGACAAACTGGGAACAACGATTTGAAGTGAAACCTCCCGCAACCTTTCCCTTTGGCACCTTTTGAGTACCAGAACTAGATTAATGGCACAACAGACATTTTGCTGGGGAAAAGGCAAAGAGTCTCTCGTGTGTTGGTACAGGCTGCCAGTTGCCACCGTTGCATGATGTCCACAATGTCAACATTGCTGTGGTATGCTATTAAAAGCAATTAACAACACAACTATATTATGAGCAGTGATTACAACTTAGAAAGGTGAAGGGCTGCTCAAGAGGTGCGGCTCTCTAGATGATCCTGTCATGTGTGGACTGGTTTAGTGCTGCTCCCAAGAGAGCGCTCACAGGAGGAGCCGTTCCCTAAATGAGGGAGGCTGCTATTAGAATAAACAGCCAGGCCACTGTCGTGGAAAATCAAGCCCACTCTTTTCTAAAACAAATGCACTTCAACTCAGGTCTTTGTGAATCCAATAGACTTTAATGAAAATCATAGAGTAATGACAGACATTAAAGCCAGGTCCTTCTGCAGATACACCCCCAAAGTTCTGAGTCCGGACCGTGGCTTCTACACAAAACTTTCACACACAAAAAAGTATTCAAAAATTATTCAGTTGTTGTTCACAGTTATAATGATATACTTTTCCCATTCAGGTTTTCCGCTTCTTCAATGAACCCGGCGTGGAGTGTGTGTGTGTGTTTCAGCTTCCAGCAGGTGTTGTGAGTACAGTTACTTATGATAATCTCCGGTTCTCCCTTCCATAGCCGATGTTGCCCTCTGAGATGTTTGCGTTGATGGGTTCGCTGGTTCTCGTCCTTAGCTGACATGTCGTTCAGATCCTTGAAGTCTGTCCTCTTGGGCTGGTGGTGTTAATCTGGTTGGCATTGGCCGGCCTGGATCCAGGTGTCCTTTCCTTGAGATGTAGGGCTGTCATGTCGTCCATTCAGGCCAACTGCACCGGCCTGTAGTCCATCCGTGGTTGCTTCTTTTGCCGAAACATGGATCAGTCATCTTTTCCGTTGTTTTCCTGATCTGCAGGACTTGGTTGGGGCCTCCCAATGGAATCCTTCCATTTCCTCCAGTAGATGTTTCTTTCAGACACTCAATGTCTTTACACTTCCCATCCCAATTCTAGCTTTAATATTAATTTAGCTAATATGTTTAGTTTACGTACCTTTTGACCTCCATTTTGATCTAGTATAACACAATTTTGATCTAGTACAACAAAACCTCTATACCAATGCATGTCAAAGTCTAAATGTATGTGTGAAGTTACTGCCCAGTCCTCTCCCTTTACATGGCACATTGTCCTGTTGTTGTCCTTGCGCGTATCGACCCAAAGGCCTCTCTGCCTTGATCTTGATACTATAGAAACTTTGACTGAAACAGTCTCATCTTCTTCTGTATCGAGCCACTCTGTGCCCCAAGGTTCAATTTCAAGTTGTGCTGTTCTGCCTCACCATTAACTGGAGATCCAGACTTAACAAGGTCAAGCTGGTTAATTCAACAGAATGTTCATCCTGGCAACTGTGCTTCAACATCTTATTACTCTATTGAGGTTAAGACAGGTACACATATAAACCACTTTGTGCAAACTGTTGATGAAAAAGCACTAGACATGGGCTACAATGATTGATTATTTATTTATTGATTATCCCTGAAGTGTCCCCCAAAAGAACAGCCAAAGAACCCTTACTGAACCTTTTTTAGTGTCTCTGTATAAACAAAAACAAAATTGTAAGTAGATCTACTACTGTAAGTAGATTTAATACAATATTAGCAATTACATGTCATCTTCCCTTGTTTAGAAAAATATAGTGCTTAAAGCAAGGTGACGTCTGAGGAATATATTTCTCCAGACAGTCTAGTAACATATCCTCATTAATATGGATATTCCCCCAAATTGTCCTCTTAGGTTTTCAATGTTGTGATTTAATTTGAGGACTGCAATTACAAAACAAGAGAACTTCTGAAATAATTACGTAGCAATTATGACATGGCGGTAACAATTAGCATTTCTTTTGTTCAGGATTTACAAGCCCTCCACAAAAGGCAAAACGTAATCAATCTACTTTGAACAAGGGATATTATATCTGGAAGACAATTCAAATTGCTCTTAAGAAAAATCCTAAATGTTTGTGTACCATAGAAAAAGAAAGAAAACCAGCCAGAGGAAGAATAGCCTCAATCAAATGTTTCTTAGGGGTCAGTGGTTATCAGTTGGAGAGATGGAAGAGCGGTGTACTAATCTCGATAATGTCACACATGGAAAGACCCTGTTACCATTGCCGGAAATTGGTCTCATCACAGTCGTGTTTATCATTCATCAAATCCCCAATAACTTTCATTACAGTAAGGGATCTGTGAGTGTCACTTCTCTCCACAAATGTAGTGACAGAAACAAACTGGCATCCTTGACAAATAATGAAGAATGGTGACAATAAAGAATTAGATCCTGACAAATGATCTGCTTTGTTGTTTAGCCATTACCAAGAGCCACATACCAGATTTTGACAAATCTGTTGTCATAGAACATTCTGAGTATATTTGCCTCAATTCAACAGAAATTCTAGATGTTCCATTTAAAGATTATGGCAGCCAGAGTGACCATTAGTTCCAGTGGGCCGTGGAGTCATTGCAGCCAGGTGTTCAAATTCTGGTCGCAGCATATCAACTGGACCACGGTGCCAGAGGGTATCCCAAAATTGTCTCAGTATCATCTTGGGCTGACAGCAGGGTGCTGAACAGGGCTTTCGTTCTTGTTACTCTCTAATGACTCCTTGTGGCAGGTTTGGCATCTGCAAACTCAATAATGGTTGTAGGCTGGGGAATATTTTCACCTCCAGCCGGTCATTAAAACGGTGTTGTTTGAAAAAAACGTGACAAAAAGAACAGCATAGCAGAATATGCATATGAGAACGCTTATTATTTAATTTTCCCACACTAGCTACGTAAATAGATATGACATAGACACGGCAGAGTAACATTAGGAAATAATCTGAACACTAAAACATTTTGCTATATTCTTGGCAGGATAGTGGAGAGGGCCTGGATATTGTGGTCCATTCATACCACAAACACCTGAGGTGATATATTGCTAATCAGTTTTGGGGGCAAAGCGTTACTAGGTAACGTTACAGTAGTCAGAGTACATTCAAAGACGCGTTATTTAAGTAATCCCTAACTAGTTATATTTTAAAATAAATAATGCGTTGCTCACTTTCCCTCATTGCTACCGACGAGGCTTTACGTAGAATTACTTTTCTCTAGGATCTAGTGGCAAAAAAGGACGCAAACATTACAGCCCAAGCTCTTCCAGATAAATGACATGATACACCCATCAAATCCACTCGCCCAGCTGCCATTCATTTCAAAACGATATGTAGCGTCGACTAGCGATTTGTGCAGCGGAAGGCTGAGCCCAGGTGAGCTTTGCGATTCTAGGCTTAGGGAGCAGTTTACTATTTCAACTACATCGTTATACCCTCTCATTATAACCAATCACTGCGGTTGCTGTTATGTTTTGCTGGGTTCAGCTTGCCTGTTGGGATCTTGCCCGTTGGACAACCAAAGCTGATCCCAAAACATCATCCATTATTTCCTGGCAAACGATTGTTTAATTCGAATGAACGTGTAGCTGCCACCTTAGAGCTATATTAAAAACAAATAATTAAGGAGGGCACTTACATAAAAGTAATAGGACAGCGGGATTTGTTTGGTATTCACCAGAGTACGCTTTTATTCCGTTAATAAACGTTTCAGTATGTAGCCCCCATTGTATTTTTCATATGGGAGGTGTTAATATGATTTCATAGAGGTCGTTGACACAAGCAGAGAAACATTTTCTTTTGTCAACTATTGTATGTAATAAATTAACATCTAATATTGTGTTCTGTTTCCAAACGCAATTTTTCTGAATCATTTCAAAAACAGATTGTAATTATTCACCTCTGAATAAACTTATGAAACATTAATGGATTATGCCAAAGAGATTTCAATTTGCTTTTTGCTTTTCGAGAAGGTATGATTATCAGTGTACAATGCTACAGCTGCTATTTTTGTTCAGCATTGTTTACAACAATGGATCTATCTAGTATTGAAGTCTGCACATACAGTGGGTATAGAAAATAATCACCCCTTTTAAAATAATCACATTTTGTTGCTCTGTAGCCTGAAATGAAAACTGACAAAAACTATTTTAGTGTTATTCAGCTGTATTTACAACTTATAACATCCAATTGAAAGATATAATACCAACTTGTCAGAAAAAAATTACTAATTAAAAAACAGAATCACTGAGTTGGAAAAAGAATCACCACCCTACAAAAAATGACTTGTAAACCCAACCAGGTGTTGTTAATCACCTTCTCAATAGCACATAAAGCCAATTGACTTTCAACTGTGATCAGCTGTTGTCATTTTGATTAGCTCAGCATGAAACAAGCTTTTCCTGACGCATTTCAGTCCTTGGTAGTGCAAATGAAGACAACAATCAACTATGGGTGGCAAGGCATTGTCAAACGATCTCTGGGATTATGTTGTAGACAGGCACAAGTCAGGCGATGGATACAAAAAAATTTAAAGGCTTTATCAGTGCCTAGAAGCACAGTGAAGTCTATTATTAAGAAGTGGAAGGTATTTGGTACAACACAGACCCTCCCTTGGTCAGAATGTCGCTCAAAACTGGATGAAAGAGCCAGGAGGAAACTGGTCAGAGAGGCTACCAAGAGGCCTACAGCCACTCTGAAGCAGTTGCAGGAATTCATGACAAAGAGTGGTCATTGTGTGCATGTGACAACAATATCACAAATTCTCCACAAATGTGGCTTGTTTGGTAGGGTTGCAAGAAAAAAGCCACTCCTCAAGAAAGGCCACATGCAGTCACGACTTAGCTTTCCCAAAACACACCTTGAAGATTCTAAGGCCACGTGGAAAAAGGTGTTATGGTCAGATGATACTAAAATTTAATTGTTTGGCATCAACACCAAACGATATGTCTGGCGAAAATCCAATACAGCTCACCATTCAAATATGACCATTCCTACAGTAAAGCATGGAGGTGGTAATATCATGTTATGGGGTTGTTTCTCTACAGCAGGGACTGGAGCACTTGTCAGAAATGAAGGAAAAATTGATGGGGCAAAATACTGTCAAATTTCTGAGGAAAATCTGCTGCTTTCGGCCAGAAAGTTTTCAATGGGAAGAAGATTTACCTTCCAACATGACAATGACCCAAAGCACACAGCAAAACTGACCACACAGTGGTTGAAGGAGAAAAAGGTGAATGTCATTGCATGGCCTAGTCAGAGCCCAGACTTAAACCCCATTGAAAATCTGTGGAATGACTTGAAGACAGCAGTCCACAAACGGTCACCATCAAATGTAACTGAACTTGAGCAGTTCTGCAAAGAAGTGTGGTCAAATATTGCAACTTCTAGATGTGCAAAGTTAGTAGAGACATATCCCAACAGACTAAAGGCTGTAATTAAAGCAAAAGTTGGTTCAACAAAATACTGAAACAAGGGGTTGATTCTTTTTCCAATACAGTGATTATTTTTTATTTTTTTTCTGACATGTTGGTGTTCTATCTTTCACTTGGATGTTATAAGTTGCACTGAGTAAATACAGCTGAATTAAACAAAAACTTGTTGCAAAGCAACTAAATGTGATTATTTTACAGGGGGGTGATTGTTTTCTATACACACTGTATATGCTGTATAATAAGCCTGGCCTGAAAACATTGGCACTGGCAATACAAAATAATGTATTGATTTAATACATTCTTGATTAAAGAACTAAACAAATATTATTTGTCATTATGGTATATTATTACTTGAGATAATTGGATTGGTCACTCTTGCTGTATAAGGATTGATAGGCTAATGTTATATGTTGTTGTGTGACACTGACTACACAATGGCTGACTACGTAATTATACAAGGTTCCATTAAATCTCTGTTTTTTGGGCATAAGTGACCAATGTGTGAAAACAGAATCCAAGGACTTATCAAGTAACTATGTAACGTAACCCATTACTTTCTACAGCAACTACAGTATGTAATGTAACTGCTTACGTAACGTACACTTTATGGAACAGTAACTAGTAACTGTAATTAGTTACTTTGAAAGGTAACGTTCCCCAACACTGTTGCTAATATACACTGATCAGCCATAACATTATGACCGCCTGTCTAATATTGGGTAGGCCCCCCTTTTGCCACCATAACTTCCCTGACCCGTTGAGGCATGGACTCCACTAGACCTCTGAAGGTGTGCTGCTGTATCTGGCACCAAGACATTAGCAACAGATCCTTTAAGTCCTGTAAATTGCAAGGTGGGGCCTCCATGGATCGGTTTGGTTGTCCAGCACATCCCACTGATGCTCAATTGGATTGAGATCTGTGGAATTTGGAGGCCAAGTCAACACATTTAACTTGTTGTGTTCCTCAAACCATTCCTGAACCATTTTTGCTTTGTGGCTGGGCGCATTATGCTGCTGAAAAAGGCCAATGCCATCAGGGAATACTGTTGCCATGAAAGGGTACACATGGTCTGCAACAATACTCAGGTAGGTGGTACATGTCAAAGTAACATCCACATGAATGGCAGGACCCAAGGTTTCCCAGCAGAATAGTGCCCAAAGCATCACACTGCCTCTGCCAGCTTGCCTCCTTCACGTAGTTCTTCCTGGTGCCATGTGTTCTCCAGGAAAGTGACGTACACGTACCCAGCCATCCACGTGATGTAAAAAGGAAAAGTCATTCATCAGATATGAGATGGCATACCACAGTTGTGACTTGTTCCTCTTAAGCTATTACTTTTTACTGCTCTAAATGCATTGGTAACCGTCTTAAAAGAGCAATAAGGCATCTTGAGGGTTTGTGATATGTTGCCAATTGATCATGGCTGATAGCTGTTGGCATGATGCATTACGAAGGCTATATACCACACTCGTACCTTATAACTTACATATATCCAAGCCTTCAGCCAATCTGTCTTCAACATTTAAGCCACTCATTTAAAATTTACCTTAGATTATGTTTATTAAAAGTAATAGCACAGATACAGTTCAAGAACTAAGGTTTGTTATGAAAATGTTCAGTAGTACCTCAAATTCTGGGCATCTCTGATACCTCGCTCTTTCAATTTTTACTGTCTGAGAGTGTGTGTTTCTTAGTGTGATCAGATGTACACACATTCACCTACAAAAAAATTACTAATAATCAATCACAAGACCAGAATCCTCCAGGCTGGATCAGATGATGAAAGGCGCAAAGGGAAGGGAGAACGTGAAGGGAATGGAAGGCCAGACCTGATATGTGCACGGAGACAATACTAAGACAAGCAACAGCACAGCTATAAAAAACTATCCCCAGCATTTTCCAGGAGTTGCTATGGCCACACGTGCAAAGGATATGACATCAGCTCAGGCTAAATTCCCCTGACATAATGGCCAATGGAGGGACGGTCAACAAAACCCCTATCAAAAACAAAGAGTAAAAGCCTGCACCTCCTTGCCTGCAGCCACATAAGCAGACAGAGTGGACAAACCCAGCCTCTGATGTGCTTCAAACAAGGCGAAATAACCAACCAATGAAAGATGTTGGTCGCAACTGATGATAGCATTTGCATGAATTTAAACAGTCTAGTACAGCACGAGGTTAAAGGTGAATGCACCGAACATCATCCAACTCAAAACAAAATTCATAACAACACACAGAGGGAATGGGAACCAAAATGGACAGTAAAAATGCAAAAAGCAGCAGATAGTAAGTCATGACAAGAAAGATAAGAAAAGCACTCTCAACTTACTAGAAGAACACCAGCAAAGTAGGTGTGAGATCTGGTGACTACAGAAGTGACAACCAGACAACCAGGAAGTGCCAGTGTTCGCGTGGTCCCCAAACTTACAGTGACATACAATTTGGATTATTTCAAGAAATTATTGATAAACAAAATTCTGGTCAATAATATTAATATTTTAACCAAATATTTCATGCAAAAACGCAGATTTCTTAAGCTATACCCTTTACTAGAACATTTCAAAAAATAGTTTTATATGTATATACGTTCACTAAGATTTATTAGAAACAAACCTGCCTTAATACATATTGCTGCCTTGGAAATGTTCAACCTCATATGATATATACAAGTCCTCCTATGTTATTTGTGAATGTTTTATAGTGCGCTCAGTTTTTATATTATTATTTATTTTTTGCTTGTTCTCTTACCACTATAATTTGTGTGCCTGGTTATGCTAAGCTTCAAATGTTGATCTTGAATCCTGGTAATGTTCAAAAGTTTGTTCATTAAAAAGTGTTTGTGTGATCCTTACTGTAGCACGAGGGGTGATTTGCACCTTCTGGCCATTATCAGGCGTGACTTTATTTGTTTATTACTGTTATGCACGTGCAATGCATCTCTTCCCTAAAGCAGCACAGAAATTTCTGATCGTAAATGAACTGATCTGCAGTGTGACCAGCTTGCCCAAGGATCACAATCTGGTGACCAGATTCAATAGGGTGAAATACGGGACAGTCAGTCTATGACCACCCAGCGCGCACAAACACCCACCACCTACACACAACAAACAACAAAGTAGGGCCTACTAATTTACTGTACATAAAATTGCATAATCAAATGCACAAATAGGCCTACAGTATCCTGTGTGTGTGTGTTTGTGTGTGTGTGTGTGTGTTTGTGTGTGTACAGTCATAATGTAGATACAGTATCCGGAAAACAACACATTGTGTTTCTCTGAAAAAAGCTAAGATGAACAATTTCCTCTGAAAAGCTGTACTATAATAAAATATTGCATATTTGACAAATTAATTAATTGGATTGAAATAACAACAGACTGTTTGCACTCCAGAATCATGAACACAGTATGCTCTGAAAAATTACTGTACACAGCATCCACTGTAATAACATAACAGAATTATACCTAATCACTTTTGTTAATTTGATTAGTGGGTGTGGAGTCTGGTGGCCTGTTGAACTTTTTGCATCAGGCCCTCTTCTTCAGAGTATGCTTGTCTTCAATTGGTTTGTAACAGAAAACTGTGCAATGTTCGAAACCAATGACCAATGTCACCATTGGTAATCATGAATCTGACCACGATATGCAAGGGGATCAGTTCATAGACCGCTTCTGTTCAATTTCTGTATGCTACCTCTGGGCCAAATTCTACAGAACAATAATATTAACTAAAACAGCTATGTCGATGATACTCAAATATATATGGCTCTCGAACCGTATGACAACAGCTCAATAGACTCTCTGTGTCACTGTATAGAGCACATAAATACCTGGATGAACCAAAATTGTCTACAATTAAACCAAGGGGTTATAAGTATCAGTAAACAGCTGGATTCTTGGGTCCTTAAAACCAAGGATCAAGTCTATAATCTTGGTGTTCTGATAGACTCAGACCCCACATTTAACAGTCATATCAAATCGGTCATCAAAACAGCATTCTTACATCAGAAAAATATATCCATAATCAAAAATCTGGGGTCCCAAAAATCAACCAAGAGAAGCTCATCCATGCTTTTATCTCTAGTAGGGTTGACCACTGTAATGGCCTCTTATCTGGACTCCCCAAAAAGACTGTAAAACAGCTTCAGCTCATTCAGAATGCAGCTGCTAGAATGTTAACCAGGACCAAGAGGACAGAGCACATCACTCCGGTTCTTAAATCTTTGCATTGGCTTCAGGTCAGTTACAGAATAGACATTCAAGTGGTGCTTCTGGTTTATAAATCTCTAAAGGGTTTAGGACCCAAATACATTTCTGATATGTTTGAAGAATATAAACCGAGCAGGGCTCTTAGATCCATTAACTCAGGTCAGCTAGTAGAGCCCAGAGTCCAAACTGAACATGAAAAAGCTGTGTTTAGCACTTATGCTGTACACAACTGGAAGAAACTACCAGAAGATCTTAGACGTTCACAAAACATGTCCCTTTTTAAATCCAGGCTAAAAACACTTCTTTTTTCACGTGCCTATGACTGAGCACTTAAACTGAACAACACTGTGAGCCTTATAGCTTCCTATGTTTTTATAACAGCACTGTTTAGTCTTACAGCTTTTATAGCGTCCTATGTTTTTATATTTTATTTAAGTATTCTATGTTTTATTATTATGCTGTATCTTATATTTATCTTCTTGATTTATTTTGTCATTAAATGTCTATCTTGCAATCTTTTACCAATTGTAATGCAAGTTCTGGTGCTATCAGAGGAATAAACTCTGTGTTAATGTAACAATCTGCTGATGATGGATATGACTGTTTTGATTCTATTGCATTGTTTCTATTGCATTCTATTGCATTCTAATCACATTTTAGCTTGTCAGAACTAAAATGTGATTCGATCATAGTTATACTGTACAAAATATAGGACTTCATACTACAGATGGTAACCTGTCACATTTGAATAGGCAGTAGGTCGGACCAAATCAAAAAACAGGACCAAGTGAAAACACAAGACAAAACATGATTTTTTCTAATTAAGTCAGGACACCTGACAATTTACTGATATACGGAACTGTCCCAGGAAGAAGAGGGACGTCTGGTCAGCTTATATCATCAAGGACACTCCGGAAAAAGAGTAGTAGAATTGTTACAGTCATTTCCCCAACGTTTGTTAGAAAGTTATACCCACTGCTGTAAGGCCCTCTCTGTCTCTCCCTGATTCTGTCCTCTCCAGCATACAGTCGTTCTGGAGTTTAAGACATGGATCTTCCAGGCCTCTCTAGTGGGCATCTGGGGCTCATCATTAAACCTGTTGGAGAGGGTGAGAAGCTTTGTGCCGACATTCAGGGTGATAGAGAGCGACTGCAGTAGTGTGTGTGTATGGGTATGTGGTGAACAGACAACCCTCTAGCCCTGTTTACACCTGGGGCTGACATGCATCCTTAGTCCTGACCTTGTACACACTCATTATGCTCACATGTTTAGACAGGTGTAGATGGTTAAAAGATGTATGGTAATCGTGAGAAAATCTGATCAGAACAATAAAATGTAAATGGATAGGATCTGTACCCATGTTTGAAGAAAGCATAAATGAGGATTTGGTTTACTTCTCCCTGTAGATGCAGGGCAGATAAGAACCGAGGCTGAGGTATAAGACATTGATGTACATGAGTGCAGACAGGGAAGAGGCAACACAGCCCAAATGCTTACTCAAGAGCCCCGAACAGCAACCTGCCAAAAGAACAGATCAGCAAGATGGACTGGACAGAGGTACTGGGCAAACGGCTTTATAATGCATTATTTCTGAAATGTAAATCCCAAGATATGTGTTCTGTAGTTATATATTCTGTCTCTCTTCCCCTCAGTATGAGTTTGGGAATGGGAACTGAAAGTGCACTCTGCTGGACATAGGAGCCAACGCATCGTCAGGTTCTCTGTAGAGATGGACAGAACTGACATGTTGACGCTTCAGGGTAAGAAGCTGGTGTTTGTGTGTGTACAGATGTAACTATCATTGTGGGTCACGAAAAAAATCTGCAAAGGTAGATAAATGGGTCTGAGGTAATATTTTTTTGTCTGAGGTAAATTACAATTGTTAATAGAATTAAGGTAGGACCTAATAAAAGGTTAAGGTTTAGGGGGGGAAAGACATTGAACAGGAATTATGTTTGGGGATCTCAAGAGGATAGTAAAACAAGCCTCAATCAGCTCCATTGTGACCCATTTATTTGTTTTCATGAGGTTAAAGTGCTGACAGCTTGAATTTGAAGCTATTTTCATCCTCATCAGATGAACCATTTACAAATTATAGCATGTTTTGTACATAATGTTGTGCTCAAAAGTGTGCATACCCTTGGAGAATTGGTTATTTATATATATATATATATATATATATATATATATATATATATATATATATATATATATATATAT